>JALPQI010023412.1:0-16093 GCA_025490895.1 Thaumatotibia leucotreta
TCGCGTCGCCTCGCGCGTCGTTTTGTTTGGTAATAATAATTGTGTAGGCACATAAAAAGCCGGCATTTGTAAACATCAAAGCAGTGAAGCTTCTGTACTTTATATATTCTGTGATTATGATGAATAAAATCCGTTTTAATGATTTTCAAATTATTGATCACACATTCTCCCACAAATACCTATGCTGACACTTGTAACAGCAAAGTTGTCCTAGTTATATGTTGTATTTCAGACTATTTCATGCAATGTTCTGGTTCATAATAATATTTGCTATTATGGAATTAGTAAAGGAAAACCTTTGTGTACATACAACTTAATACTCAAAGAACAAAACACTTTTAAGAAATAACAGAAAATATTTTAGTTTTAAATACAGTTGCAAATTTCCTGAAAAAAATTTGTGTTTTAGGTCTAATTTTCACTCAAAAAAAATAAGTCGGCCTTTACGACACCCGCGGGAAGGGTTGGGGGTGGTGACAAATGTATTCTTACTGCCGTCACCGCACGGTACCTAAACAACTTAGCGGCTTGTTAAGTTCATCATCATCATAAATTCAACCGCTGCGCTCTTGTCAGTGGAGCAGTTTCCATGGGTCCCTGTCTAAAGTTTTTTCTTTGAGATCCATTACAACACGATTTGACTTTTCCTTGTTAACACGTTCGACGCCGGTGACACAGCGTCTGTGATCAAAAAGTTCTGACTGATGCCAGTGACACACATGCGCGATCAAAATAACCGTACTCCAGTGCCACTAGCATAAATCAAGTTCCTACTACTGTGCCAGTAGCATCGAAATACGAACATTTTTGACACAATTGTTGTGTCGCCGCCATAGGAGTAGAATCATTTCGGTCACACATGCGTGTCACTGGCATAGGAGTTCTAATAAAGGTGCGTTTAAACCAAAAGAGCATTCGCTGTTCTAGCGCCCGTTCTACGAAATCAACCAATCACGTTTTGTGTACTGATCGAATTTCGTAGAGTGGGAGGTTAGAACAGCGAATGCTCTTTTAGTTTGAACGCACCTTAAGCCTTAAATGCATCATCATCATCATCAGCCTATCATAGTCCACTGCTGGACGTAGGCCTCTCCTATTAACTATGCGCAAGGACGCATTAGGAGGTAAATGCATAGTGATGTATGCATCATGTATTTTCGACTCTATTGACAACATGTCAGAATTCAAATTAGAATAAATCTTCGTCGAGGTCATGCTTTTAAGGGTTAAGAGCATTTCGATCGTTGTAGTATTAGGATTTAGTGAAACAGTACTGGGGCGAACGTGTTAAGTTAGGAAACGTTTACGAATAAGGGGGTAACTACGAACACATAAAACATGGAAGCCGCACGCCATACTAAATTGCCTTTCAAAAACGGACCTGAATTTTAGTTGACAAGTGTCACCCCCTCTTCAATGCATCACGGTTATGAATTTCAATGATAACCTATAAAAATTAAACCGCCATTTAAAAATAGTGATTGGTCCATCAAAGTTTTGATTGGCTATATTCTATAAACATTTGTCAAAGATGTTGCGTCAACCTATGCGCAGTGTTAAGAAAAGAGCTATGTCCTGCCCATCTTGGCGCAATTGAACAATTGCTTTTGGGGGCATTTTTGAACTGGCGTTAGACGTCCATGTTATATATGGTCGCAGGGGGGTAAGTTGTATTTTTTGATCAATTTTGTAAGTTGATAAATCCTGTTCGAACAGAAATGCTCGTACTGCGGCCGCGGGGGTGCCAGCCTCGGTTGCTCGGTGGCGGCATGTCGCAAACAGTTCCATCTACCCTGCGGGAGACGGAAGCATGCTGTGTCACTCTTCTACGGAAACTATAAGTGAGTGTTATTCGGTAATGTTTTGAAAAAAATTCCCAATAGAATTATTTTTCAAAATCAGAGGCCCTAGCGGGAACCACGAACGAAATGTTGTCTCCCTGTCACACTTACGTACGGTTTCACACGGTAGGGCTTCAAGTCTTCTTTATCACTAGAATTAATGCCTTTATCATAACAAATGACATATAAGCAAGATGTAATAAATTATTATAAATATGAACAAATTTTAGTTATTTGGGTCTAAGTTTTGTCTTTGTCTTATTTTGTGTCCTTAAAAAACATGACACAGTTGTGATTTTTCTATGAGATGTTTTGTTTCTAATTTTTGATGTATGGATTAAAATCGAGCGTGAAAAAGAAATCCAGTACACCGGTTTTTTTTTTTTATAAACTGATTCGAAACAACAACTAAAGGCGTGACTGAGTGGTATGAAACAAGACAACGAAAAGAATGTTAATCCATTTATTATACTGATTTTTTATTAAAAGCACAAATTCTCATGTCTCTTGATTTGTACAAAAATCCATTCCAATCCTAATGACCAGTATGTACCACAGACTAAACACAAGCCTTTAGCCACGGGTTTTTGCCCAGCATGACACAATTAGAACAAGATAGTCCAGATGACACATTTATCATTTGGTGTTATTCCAGGTCATTCTGCGAACAACACGCTCCGAAGCAGAAGATATCTGAAGATGTGATGGCGAAAGCCAAAGAGAGGATGAAAATCGAGAGACTCATCAAAGCGGGGAAGATACCAATCAGCAATGGTGAAGGAAATAAACAGACTGGTAAGAGTCTATGCTTAGGCCTTAGAGTTGGCTGTTTTTATCATTTGTCCGATCTTTGGTTATAATAAAATAAAAATTAAAAAAAGTTCAGTCATTAAACTTATTTTTTTAATAACTCAATAACAGTAAGAGTTAAGATACTAGTTTCTTAGAGACATTGATTATTTTTGGCCTAAATAAGCTTCCCTTTAATTTAACGGAAATCAATAAAAACACGGTGTGTAATCTAATTTGGCAATATACTATGATAATTTATTATTTTACTAACAAAACGGTTTTTCAAAAGGTCGTTTTTATAATAATTCTAAAAGCCTTGTTTATTTTGTTTATACCATATCAGAGAGCCCGGAAGACTCGGCCATGGTGTGTGTCATCTGCTACGAAGAAGTTCAGGGTTACCCGACCACGGAGACATTCTGGCCGCCATGTTGTGGCAGGGATGCTTGGCTCCACCGATCCTGTCTACAGGTATTCTACCTTTATATCAGCAGTGTCCCGACTTGGCCATGTATATCTGCTAAGTTCAGGGTTACAAGATCACGGAGACATTCTGGCCACCATGTTGTGGCAGGGACGCTTGGCTCCACCGATCCTGTCTACAGGTATTCTACCTTTATATCAGCAGTGTGCCGACTTGGCCATGTATATCTGCTAAGTTCAGGGTTACAAGATCACAGAGACATTTTGGCCGCCATGTTGTGGCAGGGACGCTTGGCTCCACCGATCCTGTCTACAGGTATTCTACCTTTATATCAGCAGTGTCCCGACTTGGCCATGTATATCTGCTAAGTTCAGGGTTACAAGATCACAGACATTCTAGACACCATGTTGTGGCAGGGACGCTTGGCTCCACCGATCCTGTCTACAGGTATTCTACCTTTATATCAGCAGTGTCCCGACTTGGCCATGTATATCTGCTAAGTTCAGGGTTACAAGATCACAGACATTCTAGACACCATGTTGTGGCAGGGACGCTTGGCTCCACCGATCCTGTCTACAGGTATTCTACCTTTATATCAGCAGTGTCCCGACTTGGCCATGTATATCTGCTAAGTTCAGGGTTACAAGATCACGGAGACGTTCAGGCCACCATGTTGTGGCAGGGACGCCTGGCTCCACCGATCCTGTCTACAGGTATTCTACCTTTATATCAGCAGTGTCCCGACTTGGCCATGTATATCTGCTAAGTTCAGGGTTACAAGATCACGGAGACGTTCTAGCCACCATGTTGTGGCAGGGACGCTTGGCTCCACCGATCCTGTCTACAGGTAGTCTACCTTTATATCAGCAGTGTCCCGACTTGGCCATGTATATCTGCTAAGTTCAGGGTTACTCGACAACGGAGACATTTTGGCCACCATGTTGTGGCAGGGACGCTTGGCTCCACCGATCCTGTCTACAGGTATTCTACCTTTATATCAGCAGTGTCCCGACTTGGCCATGTATATCTGCTAAGTTCAGGGTTACAAGATCACGGAGACGTTCTAGCCACCATGTTGTGGCAGGGATGCTTGGCTCCACCGATCCTGTCTACAGGTATTCTACCTTTATATCAGCAGTGTCCCGACTTGGCCATGTATATCTGCTAAGTTCAGGGTTACCCGACCACGGAAACATTCTGGCCACCATCTTGTGGTAGGGACACTTGGCTCCACCGATCCTGTCTACAGGTATACCTTGGTTCTACGTGGCGATGTTTTAAATCGACACGAGTTACGAATTTCCTTTTTGCACGTGTCTTGCTCGTACGACGTTTTTTAGTACAGATGGCCCTCCGAAGTTTTGGACTTGACGTAAAATGACCCACTTCTCGCACTAGAGCCTAAAAAGTACATCATCTGTACTAAAAAATAAGTTTTCCTTCGGTCGTGTTTTAAAACATCGCCACTCGTTTCGAATTTCATGTTTTTCGCGCTTGTGTCATAATGTACTATTTTAAACATTTTATTCCAGCTTTAGCGTTTAATGTTAATTTCACTCTATTGTTTGATTCCAGCGAATGGCTCTGAGTGCAGGTATGCACTACCTGAAGTGCCCACTATGCAATGACAAGGAAAACTTCTATGATGCGGTCTGCGAGCAAGGATACTATCTCCCGGATCGGTGAGACTTGTCTATGTTTTCTATTTTATAACCTAAATGCATACAAGATAAATTGTCATTGAAATGTTTACCTAGTCTGCATGAAATAAAGTTTATTTTAGAATTATAACTAATGTGAGATGTTTGTGTATATTTATCAAACGGGTTACTCTCTACTAAATTAGTTGATTTTAGTTTGTCAGAAAGCTTCATAAAGCAAAACAGTTACACTTCTGTTAAATTTAAATTTATTGTATGTTTTGTGTATGACGATTCGAAAATTATATTTGCTACTACTTGGATAAATAATTAAATAAATAATAGTTTCGTATTTTCTATTTCACTAATATCTTTGTTTTCCTTGAAATATGGTATGTACAAAAAATTATCACACTACAGATAGGTACATATTTTTCCAGCATCTGATATGCAAAATATCATAACAAGCGGCTCAAACATAGTTTGGACAGTAATAGTGAAGCTAAGATCGTAATATGCTTACTGAAAAGATGATATGTATTCATAAATTGAATGATTACTATTTTACCTTAAAAAAAATATTTTTTAATTTAAACGTCTTTTTAATGATCAATATCTAAAGTGTTTTTTAGCTGTTATAGCATTTCTGTACAAAACCAATCTGCTTGCAGAGATGCAGCGTGGGAGTTAGAGCAAAACGCATTCGCGGAGATCTACAACAGGGAGGCGGAGTGCGCCGCCGCCGACTGCAAGTGCCCCTTCGGCCGCTCCCACGATGAGCTCGGGTAAGTGGCTGGAACAGGGCAGAACCGCTTTCACCCACCTACTACGGAGGTGGATTGCCTGAAGACGGGTAGAACCGTCGACGCTCACCTACTACAAAGGTGGAGTGCATCGGGGCTAGGGCAGAACCGCTCAACGCTATCTACTACAGACGTAGACTGCCTGAAGACTAGGGTAAACCCCATCTGCTACACAGGTGAAGTAACTAGGATAAGAGCAGAACGCATTCGCGGAGGTCTACAACAGAGAGGCAAAGAACGTCGCCGCTGACTGTAAGTGTCCCTTCGGCCGCTCCCACGATGAGCTCGGGTAAGAAAGAAAGAGTACTGTGGGGCAGAACCGCCCACGCCCATCTACTACAAACGTGGAGTGCATCGGGGCTAGGGCAGAACCGCTCAACCCTATCTACTACATACGTACGGTGCCTGAAAACAGGTAAACCCGTTCACGCCCATCTACTACACAGGTGAATTAACTAGGATAAGAACAGAACGCATTCGCGGAGATCTACAACCGAGAGGCAAAGTGCGCCGCCGCTGACTGTAAGTGTCCCTTCGGTCGCTCCCACGATGAGCTCGGGTAAGTGGCTGGGATATGGCAGAACCGCATTCGCCCACCTCCTACGGAGGCGGATTGCCTGAAGACGGGTAGAACCGTCGACGCCCACCTACTACAAAGGTGGAGTGCATCGGGGCTAGGGCAGAACCGCTCAACTCTATCTACTACAGACGTAGACTGCCTGAAGACTAGGGTAAACCCCATCTGCTACACAGGTGAAGTAGTAGTAGTGGTAGTAAATCACTTTATTGTACACAGAATATGTTACAACACAGTTATAAAGAAATGTAGGTACAAAGCGAACGTATCCCTAAAAAGGATCTCTTCTAGCTAACCTTTGAGAAATTGAGTGGTTTCGAAAGTTTAGATAGACAAACTCACATAATGCACAACAAGTAATTAAAATACATTATCTCTAAATGAATAGAATACACATATAAGTTTTATCATACAAAGTAACTAGGATAAGAGCAGAACGCATTCGCGGAGATCTACATCAGAGAGGCAAAGTGCGCCGCCGCCGACTGCAAGTGCCCCTTCGGTCGCTCCCACGATGAGCTCGGGTAAGAACTAGAGCACAGTGAGACAGAACCGTCGACGCCCACTTACTACAAAGGTGTAGGGCATCGGGGCTAGGGCAGAACCGCTCAACCCTGTCTACTACAGACGTACGGTGCCTGTAAAATACCTCTAAATATTACAATTCAAATCGGTTGATATTACTCAATTTGTGTAAGAATATCCTACAATAAAGATGTAATGAAAAAAAAAAAAGAAAACAAAAATAAGTTTACTTTATAATGTTAACATTAATGTGTTGACACCGATACTTAAATGTTAATATTATGATGCACTGTACTTTACTGTTAACATTATGATCAGCCACAGACACCGTTTTCTTAATATAGGTCATTACATTACCGTTTCTGAATATATAATAGGATAATTATGATATGGAAGTAGATAAAGAAAATAAGTATAATAGTTTCTATAAGTGCACTATGCCGATCGAAATTATCTGATAGAAATCCTATGCCAGTGACAGGCATGTGTGACCGAAAATAATGTACTCCTATGCCGGCGACACAGCACTTGTGTCAATAACGTTCGTATTTCTATGGTACTGGCATAGGAGTGAGAACTTGATTAATGCTAGTGGCATAAGAATAAGATTACTTTGATCACGTATGTGTGTGACTGGCATCAAACGTGTTAATGATATTCTGACATTGTTATAATGATTCCAGGATGTGGGACATCAAGCTTTGCCTCCTCTGCGGTAGTTGGGGCATGCACCTGTTCTGCTCTAACGGAGAACGGCCGGTCTGTGGGTCATGTCGCCCCGCCGCTGCCGACATAGAGCAGCTGGAATCTAGGCTCACTGAAGGTCAGTCATAATCTAAGTAACTAGGATAAGAGCAGAACGCATTCGCGGAGATCTACAACAGAGAGGCAAAGTGCGCCGCCGCAGACTGCAAGTGCCCCTTCGGCCGCTCCCATGATGAGCTCGGGTAAGAAAGAAAGAATACTGTGGGGCAGAACCGCCCACGCCCATCTACTACAAAGGTGGAGTGCATCAGGGCTAGGGCAGAACCGCTCAACCCTATCTACTACACACGTACGGTGCCTGAAGACAGATAAACCCGTTCATGCCCATCTGCTACACAGGTGAAGTAACTAGGATAAGAGTCAGTCATACATAATCATATGATTCCACCATGTGGGACATCAAGCTTTGCCTCCTACCGACATAGAGCAGCTGGAATCTAGGCTCACTGAAGGTCAGTGATAATCATATGATTCCAGCTACCGACATAGAGCAGCTGGAATCTAGGCTCACTGAAGGTCAGTCATAATCATATGATTCCAGCTACCGACATAGAGTAGCTGGAATCTAGGCTCACTGAAGGTCAGTCATAATCATATGATTCCAGCTACCGACATAGAGTAGCTGGAATCTAGGCTCACTGAAGGTCAGTCATAATCATATGATTCCAGCTACCGACATAGAGCAGCTGGAATCTAGGCTCACTGAAGGTCAGTCATAATCATATGATTCCAGCTACCGACATAGAGTAGCTGGAATCTAGGCTCACTGAAGGTCAGTCATAATCATATGATTCCAGCTACCGACATAGAGTAGCTGGAATCTAGGCTCACTGAAGGTCAGTCATAATCATATGATTCCAGCTACCGACATAGAGTAGCTGGAATCTAGGCTCACTGAAGGTCAGTCATAATCATATGATTCCAGCATGTGGGACATCCAGCTTTGCCTCCTACCGACATAGAGCAGCTGGAATCTAGACTCACTGAAGGTCAGTCATAATCATATGATTCCAGCATGTGGGACATCAAGCTTTGCCTCCTACCGACATAGACCAGCTGGAATCTAGGCTCACTGAAGGTCAGTCATAATCATATGATTCCAGTATGTGGGACATCAAGCTTTGCCTCCTACCGACATAGAGCAGCTGGAATCTAGGCTCACTGAAGGTCAGTCATAATCATAATCATATAATTCCAGCATGTGGGACATCAAGCTTTGTCTCCTACCGACATAGAGCAGCTGGAATCTAGGCTCACTGAAGGTCAGTCATAATCATATGATTCCAGCATATGGGACATCAAGCTTTGCCTCCTACCGACATAGAGCAGCTGGAATCTAGGCTCACTGAAGGTCAGTCATAATCATATGATTCCAGCATATGGGACATCAAGTTTTGTCTCCTACCGACATAGAGCAGCTGGAATCTAGGCTCACTGAAGGTCAGTCATAATCATATGATTCCAGTATGTGGGACATCAAGCTTTGCCTCCTACCGACATAGAGCAGCTGGAATCTAGGCTCACTGAAGGTCAGTCATAATCATAATCATATAATTCCAGCATGTGGGACATCAAGCTTTGTCTCCTACCGACATAGAGCAGCTGGAATCTAGGCTCACTGAAGGTCAGTCATAATCATATGATTCCAGCATATGGGACATCAAGCTTTGCCTCCTACCGACATAGAGCAGCTGGAATCTAGGCTCACTGAAGGTCAGTCATAATCATATGATTCCAGCATATGGGACATCAAGTTTTGTCTCCTACCGACATAGAGCAGCTGGAATCTAGGCTCACTGAAGGTCAGTCATAATCATATGATTCCAGCATATGGGACATCAAGTTTTGTCTCCTACCGACATAGAGCAGCTGGAATCTAGGCTCACTGAAGGTCAGTCATAATCATATGATTCCACCATGTGGGACATCAAGCTTTGCCTCCTACCGACATAGAGCAGCTGGAATCTAGGCTCACTGAAGGTCAGTGATAATCATATGATTCCAGCTACCGACATAGAGCAGCTGGAATCTAGGCTCACTGAAGGTCAGTCATAATCATATGATTCCAGCTACCGACATAGAGTAGCTGGAATCTAGGCTCACTGAAGGTCAGTCATAATCATATGATTCCAGCTACCGACATAGAGTAGCTGGAATCTAGGCTCACTGAAGGTCAGTCATAATCATATGATTCCAGCTACCGACATAGAGTAGCTGGAATCTAGGCTCACTGAAGGTCAGTCATAATCATATGATTCCAGCTACCGACATAGAGTAGCTGGAATCTAGGCTCACTGAAGGTCAGTCATAATCATATGATTCCAGCTACCGACATAGAGCAGCTGGAATCTAGGCTCACTGAAGGTCAGTCATAATCATATGATTCCAGCTACCGACATAGAGTAGCTGGAATCTAGGCTCACTGAAGGTCAGTCATAATCATATGATTCCAGCTACCGACATAGAGTAGCTGGAATCTAGGCTCACTGAAGGTCAGTCATAATCATATGATTCCAGCTACCGACATAGAGTAGCTGGAATCTAGGCTCACTGAAGGTCAGTCATAATCATATGATTCCAGCTACCGACATAGAGTAGCTGGAATCTAGGCTCACTGAAGGTCAGTCATAATCATATGATTCCAGCATGTGGGACATCCAGCTTTGCCTCCTACCGACATAGAGCAGCTGGAATCTAGACTCACTGAAGGTCAGTCATAATCATATGATTCCAGCATGTGGGACATCAAGCTTTGCCTCCTACCGACATAGACCAGCTGGAATCTAGGCTCACTGAAGGTCAGTCATAATCATATGATTCCAGTATGTGGGACATCAAGCTTTGCCTCCTACCGACATAGAGCAGCTGGAATCTAGGCTCACTGAAGGTCAGTCATAATCATAATCATATAATTCCAGCATGTGGGACATCAAGCTTTGTCTCCTACCGACATAGAGCAGCTGGAATCTAGGCTCACTGAAGGTCAGTCATAATCATATGATTCCAGCATATGGGACATCAAGCTTTGCCTCCTACCGACATAGAGCAGCTGGAATCTAGGCTCACTGAAGGTCAGTCATAATCATATGATTCCAGCATATGGGACATCAAGTTTTGTCTCCTACCGACATAGAGCAGCTGGAATCTAGGCTCACTGAAGGTCAGTCATAATCATATGATTCCAGTATGTGGGACATCAAGCTTTGCCTCCTACCGACATAGAGCAGCTGGAATCTAGGCTCACTGAAGGTCAGTCATAATCATAATCATATAATTCCAGCATGTGGGACATCAAGCTTTGTCTCCTACCGACATAGAGCAGCTGGAATCTAGGCTCACTGAAGGTCAGTCATAATCATATGATTCCAGCATATGGGACATCAAGCTTTGCCTCCTACCGACATAGAGCAGCTGGAATCTAGGCTCACTGAAGGTCAGTCATAATCATATGATTCCAGCATATGGGACATCAAGTTTTGTCTCCTACCGACATAGAGCAGCTGGAATCTAGGCTCACTGAAGGTCAGTCATAATCATATGATTCCAGCATATGGGACATCAAGTTTTGTCTCCTACCGACATAGAGCAGCTGGAATCTAGGCTCACTGAAGGTCAGTCATAATCATATGATTCCAGTATGTGGGACATCAAGCTTTGCCTCCTACCGACATAGAGCAGCTGGAATCTAGGCTCACTGAAGGTCAGTCATAATCATATGATTCCAGTATGTGGGACATCAAGCTTTGCCTCCTACCGACATAGAGCAGCTGGAATCTAGGCTCACTGAAGGTCAGTCATAATCATAATCATATAATTCCAGCATGTGGGACATCAAGCTTTGTCTCCTACCGACATAGAGCAGCTGGAATCTAGGCTCACTGAAGGTCAGTCATAATCATATGATTCCAGCATATGGGACATCAAGCTTTGCCTCCTACCGACATAGAGCAGCTGGAATCTAGGCTCACTGAAGGTCAGTCATAATCATATGATTCCAGCATATGGGACATCAAGTTTTGTCTCCTACCGACATAGAGCAGCTGGAATCTAGGCTCACTGAAGGTCAGTCATAATCATATGATTCCACCATGTGGGACATCAAGCTTTGCCTCCTACCGACATAGAGCAGCTGGAATCTAGGCTCACTGAAGGTCAGTGATAATCATATGATTCCAGCTACCGACATAGAGCAGCTGGAATCTAGGCTCACTGAAGGTCAGTCATAATCATATGATTCCAGCTACCGACATAGAGTAGCTGGAATCTAGGCTCACTGAAGGTCAGTCATAATCATATGATTCCAGCTACCGACATAGAGTAGCTGGAATCTAGGCTCACTGAAGGTCAGTCATAATCATATGATTCCAGCTACCGACATAGAGTAGCTGGAATCTAGGCTCACTGAAGGTCAGTCATAATCATATGATTCCAGCTACCGACATAGAGTAGCTGGAATCTAGGCTCACTGAAGGTCAGTCATAATCATATGATTCCAGCTACCGACATAGAGCAGCTGGAATCTAGGCTCACTGAAGGTCAGTCATAATCATATGATTCCAGCTACCGACATAGAGTAGCTGGAATCTAGGCTCACTGAAGGTCAGTCATAATCATATGATTCCAGCTACCGACATAGAGTAGCTGGAATCTAGGCTCACTGAAGGTCAGTCATAATCATATGATTCCAGCTACCGACATAGAGTAGCTGGAATCTAGGCTCACTGAAGGTCAGTCATAATCATATGATTCCAGCTACCGACATAGAGTAGCTGGAATCTAGGCTCACTGAAGGTCAGTCATAATCATATGATTCCAGCATGTGGGACATCCAGCTTTGCCTCCTACCGACATAGAGCAGCTGGAATCTAGACTCACTGAAGGTCAGTCATAATCATATGATTCCAGCATGTGGGACATCAAGCTTTGCCTCCTACCGACATAGACCAGCTGGAATCTAGGCTCACTGAAGGTCAGTCATAATCATATGATTCCAGTATGTGGGACATCAAGCTTTGCCTCCTACCGACATAGAGCAGCTGGAATCTAGGCTCACTGAAGGTCAGTCATAATCATAATCATATAATTCCAGCATGTGGGACATCAAGCTTTGTCTCCTACCGACATAGAGCAGCTGGAATCTAGGCTCACTGAAGGTCAGTCATAATCATATGATTCCAGCATATGGGACATCAAGCTTTGCCTCCTACCGACATAGAGCAGCTGGAATCTAGGCTCACTGAAGGTCAGTCATAATCATATGATTCCAGCATATGGGACATCAAGTTTTGTCTCCTACCGACATAGAGCAGCTGGAATCTAGGCTCACTGAAGGTCAGTCATAATCATATGATTCCAGTATGTGGGACATCAAGCTTTGCCTCCTACCGACATAGAGCAGCTGGAATCTAGGCTCACTGAAGGTCAGTCATAATCATAATCATATAATTCCAGCATGTGGGACATCAAGCTTTGTCTCCTACCGACATAGAGCAGCTGGAATCTAGGCTCACTGAAGGTCAGTCATAATCATATGATTCCAGCATATGGGACATCAAGCTTTGCCTCCTACCGACATAGAGCAGCTGGAATCTAGGCTCACTGAAGGTCAGTCATAATCATATGATTCCAGCATATGGGACATCAAGTTTTGTCTCCTACCGACATAGAGCAGCTGGAATCTAGGCTCACTGAAGGTCAGTCATAATCATATGATTCCAGCATATGGGACATCAAGTTTTGTCTCCTACCGACATAGAGCAGCTGGAATCTAGGCTCACTGAAGGTCAGTCATAATCATATGATTCCAGTATGTGGGACATCAAGCTTTGCCTCCTACCGACATAGAGCAGCTGGAATCTAGGCTCACTGAAGGTCAGTCATAATCATATGATTCCAGCATATGGGACATCAAGCTTTGCCTCTGCGGTAGTTGGGGCATAGAGCAGCTGGAATCTAGGCTCACTGAAGGTCAGTCATAATCATATGATTCCAGCTACCGACATAGAGTAGCTGGAATCTAGGCTCACTGAAGGTCAGTCATAATCATATGATTCCAGCATATGGGACATCAAGCTTTGCCTCTGCGGTAGTTGGGGCATAGAGCAGCTGGAATCTAGGCTCACTGAAGGTCAGTCATAATCATATGATTCCATCATGTGGGACATCAAGCTTTGCCTCCTACCGACATAGAGCAGCTGGAATCTAGGCTCACTGAAGGTCAGTCATAATCATATGATTCCAGTATGTGGGACATCAAGCTTTGCCTCCTACCGACATAGAGCAGCTGGAATCTAGGCTCACTGAAGGTCAGTCATAATCATATTCATTAGTATTTATTTGCAATAAAACATTGTTAAATCAAAGCCCGGAACGCCGGTTTACCGGTAATGTAAATTAAACTATCAAATGTTCTTTAAATCCTTAGGGAACATACCCATACTACCCTTTTTTAAGCGTTTTTTGACCTCCCCTGGTGACCAACTTAGTATATGCCAAGACAAAGACGACTTCTAAGAAATCTGTAGGGTACCTAGCCATAATGTTTTATTTCAATGAATAGGGTAAAAGGTTTAAAGGTTTGGGTAGGAAATCCTAAGAAGTAGGAACCAAAATTATTTTTAACTTTTTAGTTCGGGCGAATTTTTGAAGGCGGTTTTATTTTTATTTTTAAAATATTTTATTTTTTGCTTTTTAGTAGTGTAAATATAAAATCGTTATTCAGTATGCTCTAAATACTTATAATTCGAATGTACTGCACTGTAGTAGGCCATAAAACCTGAACTGGCGAACTTATATGAATGCAAAAACAATTTCAAAGGTAACAGACTTAGCATGCCAATATTATTTAAAGAATCACTAACCGCTAACCGACATGTCATAACTACTAAGCAAACACTTGAATAGATCTCGAAAATGTATGACATTTGTTATATACAAAGAATGATCCTCCAACCCCTAATCGTTAAGGAGTTATTCCTTTCATCATCAGCTCACCAACATGAGACTATGACCACCTAAAGGCAAATACTCGAATAGCCTCCAAAATATATGAAATATGTTATATTTAAAGAATTATCCCCCAACTCCAAATCTCCAAGGAGTTGTACCTTACATCATCAGCTCACCAACATGAAAGGATGACCACCTAAAGGCAAATACTCAAATAGCTTCCAAAATACACGAAATATGTTATACTTAAAGAATTATCCCCCAACTCCTAATTGCTAAGGAGTTGTACCTTCCATCATCAGATCACCAACTTAAGATGTTCATGACTAGATTCAAATACTTGATTAGTCTTCGAAAATAAATGAAAAATGTCATGTGTGCCTACAACATTTGAAGAGTTTCCTCGATTTCTCCAGGATCCCATCATCAGATCTGGATTCGGTGACAATGGGACCAACTAGAAGGTATACCCTTTCAAACAAAAAAAGAATATTTCAAATCGGTCCACGCGTCTTCGAGTAATCGGGGAACATACATAAAAAAAAAAAAAGATTTCGACGAATTGTAAACCTCCTCCTTTTTGAAGTCGGTTAAAAATGACATTGATACAGGTTGGTATAACCCGGCCGCATACACACAATGATAGATGTCATTCATTCCATTTGTGCCAGCTTTGATTAATTTATCTATACTCAAAATACAAATTTAGACATGCCATATCCCTTCATCTGGCATTAATTACATTGAAGTATGGAAGTTTAATTATTTCTTTTAATTAATTAAAATTCAAATGGTAATTCCCGCAGCGAGAGCTTGCCAGACAAAGGATTAACAACATTACAAATATTTTAATGTTATACGAGTATGTACAGATATGAACAAGGCATACGAAGGGTTAAAACATCCACACATAGATACTTTCTGTCACTTACTCGATCCATTCGTCCCAGCTTTTGTGAATTTACCTGTACCATAGAGCAGCTAGAGGACTGTCAGAGTATTCAAAATTGTATGTTATTTGGGCGTTTTCACAAACCGTTGTTGAAATCACTTTGTTTATTAAATCGGACAAGTTTGGGCTTGTTCTATTCAGGATCGCGAGCTCTTTCGATTCTAATAGGAGAAAAAAATGTCCCAAAATGTTTTTTCCATTACGTTTTTTCATAGATGTTCAAAGGCGGTAGCGTAATGGAAGGAATGAAAACTGTATGAAAATTATGGGACATATTTTTTCTCCTTTTAGAATCGAAAGAGATCTTGAGTAGAACAAGCCCAAACTTGTCCGAATTAAATACAAAATAACAAGGTGATTTCAACGACGGTTTGTGAAAACGCCAATTTGTAATTTTCATGTATTTCAGTACAAAAATACAAAATACAAAAATCTTTATTCATAAAATACACATAGTTTATGATCTAGGGGATGATGTCTCCCGGTAAGCAATAATTGCCTGTATTGGGAGGCACCGCTCTTCCTTAGGCCACAAAGAAAAAACAATAATTTTACAGAAACAAAAAGAAAATAACATTTACAAGTAAACAAAAAATAAAATAAAAAAATTTTCATCACACTTGCCGTCTAAGCGCGCCATTGCTTGCGCGCGTAGCGGGAGTAATAGAAAAGTGAAATTCCCTAGGGAGTAATAGAAATGTCAGTACGTCATTCAATAATATTATGTCTTAAAACTTATTTTTTGGTTGGCAAGTGTGATGAAAAACATTGCATGCATCACGGTCGGTAAGCGGAATACTAACTCGAGTCATAAAAGCCCTCCGCC
>JALPQI010023413.1:0-26020 GCA_025490895.1 Thaumatotibia leucotreta
GAGCTGTTAGGATCGTTGCGCAGGTGCCGGCAGATACCCCGGCAAAAGAGCTCTTCATACAGCTGGGGATTCTCACGCTACCAGCGATAATAATTATGCAGGTAGCCATTTACGCGAGAGAGAATCTGTCTACGTATAGGACTAATAATATGAGCTCAAAGTACAATACTACGGTATTGGATGTAAATTAAAAAAATCTAATAAACTAACGCGCATGATGGGTCCCGCAATCTATAATAATCTGCCAGTAAATGTAATTGAAGCACCCAGTTTGCAAAGCTTTAAACAACGTTTAAAAAATAGTTGGAATACTGGACATATTATTATAAAAATTTAATTTATTAGAGATATTTGTAACTTTATGTATTAATTTAATTTAAATATTAATTGCTATTAATTGCTTGATTGATTATTGTATTGTGTATTTTGACGTGTAAATTGGCTTTACAAATAAATGAGTATGAGTATGAGTATAAGGTGTATTTAAAAATGCTCAAAAAATGTCCCAGTGCACATTAATTCTATGTATTAAGAACGTCGTAACGTAACATACTCGTATTTATGAGAGGATTCATTCGATACACATTATTGCACTTGACTGTACATATTAACGTAGGTACTCCGAAATACTGTTCTCCATATTTTGAGGCGTCAGGTCCGGAAACCGCTAAGCGGTTCATAAAATTATGCAAACGAATGGAAAGAGAATTTCTCCACCCGAATCCTCGGAAGTGAAAACCGAATTTTCACGCATTTCAGCACGATTTCGTACAAGTTATTTCGTGAAATATTCCAATACTACTTTTAAATCATCTGTCACGAATTGACAGTCATGATCTAAATTACACCAAAGGAAAAAGACTCAGATTTCTAACCTTTTGGAACCCTCAAAATTTCAAGTGGCGCCACAGTTCTAACTTTAAATGTCTTAGATTTGGCCGAACATGAAAGTGATTTTCATACTTTCAAAATGAATTTCAACACTGTTTTCTGGTACTATCTAATAATAACTAGGGGTAGGGGTACTTTTCTACTAATTTTTATTTCCCAACTCTCTGGTGTGATCCTTAAGCCCGTGCTTCAAGTTATGTAGGTTTTCACTCTACCATAACCCATATTTTAAAGACAAACGGGTCTTAATCGCGTAAACTTACGTTTAATTATATCCTGACGTTTCGGGCATGACGATACACCGGTGGTCGCTTTCAAGAAATAATATAAACTATAATAAGTTGGGGTAAGATGAAACGGATTTTTGAATGGGGTAAGACAAAATGCTACCAGCAGACGCTGTCCCAGAAGGACGACTTTTTGTCTTTCCCGTCATCTTACCCCAAATTACCTTCTTGTAATTAAATACACAAATACATTTTCTGTCGGGAATTTGAACCCGGAACTTCCAACTTCATACGCAGGGTCTCTACCGACTAGACTACGGAGGTTATAAACAAGTATTTCCTCATAAAACTGATAGTGCTAACAAAATAAATCTGAATTAAACTCAACGTACAAAATATTGCGTATTCCTCCAAGTTTATTAACGCTAACAAAATACTGTAGCCGTACCATGACTTTGCAAGTATCGGTAACGTTAGGTTTTACTCGATACGTAAAGCAGGCATCGCGCTCCCTCCAATACGGCAGTGTGAGCGCAATAGAATGCATTACTTAGTTAGTTAGTTTTACTGGGCTTTTTGCGCAACTCGACAACCATCGTGCCTTTTTTGCGTGATAGCGAGGTAGCCCTATTCCAACCATCCAAGCTCCTCCACGAAACTCAACGTATGTTTCAGGTTTCTAAATGCCTCTTTTAGTGTATGTGGAGTCCCCAAGTGCCAACTCCTGTATGCCTGTACCTGTTTACATTCTAGAAGAATATGAATGCATTACGTATCTAGTAAAACCTAACGTATCCTATACTTTCCAACTCATGGTACGGCTACTGTTTAGCTATTTGGCTAGTCTGAAAGTTGGTGTTTGCAGTCCTAACCACACCAAACGAGCGAAGCGAGCCGGGCGAACTTTTGTTTAAAAAGTTTCGCTTTATAACCTCTATTCTAGTAATACTAAAATGGGGTTCAAACAATGTGAATAGGATCAGTTACTTACAGAACAATCTTACCGAATTATTAATGTAGCAGTCAGTAGTAGTAGTCAGTAGTAGGTAATTTACCGAGAGCTCGGAATTGCATTTGTAGTGGTATTACTAAAAGTTACACTTAGAAGGTGAACCATATACCAATTATTTCGACAATTAGTAAAATACAATGTAAGTATGTTATTTATAAGATCTTATACACATGAATATGCAATAAATGAATTATGAATCGCCGTGTGGTGACGGCAGTAAGAATAGATTTGTCACCACCCCAACACCTCCTGCGGGTGTCGTAAGATTCGACTAAGGGGTTGAAGTGTCACTGACTATTATTTGATAAAAGATTGATGATGGGCAGCAGCGTCATCATAGTGGACATATTACTGCGATCGCCAATCAGCTTGCCTAGCGTGGCGATTATTGGCATAGTTAATAGAAGAGGCCTACGTCCAGCAATGGCAGCAATGGACTATCACAGGCTGATGATGAGATGCTTTTTCGTATTATACCATAGGTATTATATTCAACACTTTCAGTGTTGGATTTGGTGATAGTATCAATTTAACTGAGGTTTATGAAATTCCCTTCCATTGGCGTTACATTATATTAATGCTAAAAGGGTATTTTACATGTAAAAGGGTCCCGGCCTTTGAAATGTGTTGAGACAAAGCGACCGCCGCGGGCTATTATTTCGACTGCTGCTTTGATTTCTGATCGGTATTTAATGTCAGGATTTATCTTAATGAGACGTCGAGAACACTAGTTTGTGGATGAAAAAGGTTTGTTGTTTACGCGACATACAGACGCGGCCAGATACAGAGACTGGTTGAATAATTAAGAAAACCGGCATTGTTTGCTACTGTTAATAATATAACAAACAAAACGGAAAATTGTAGATCAGTTGTACAATTCAAGTTCAAGTACAAGTTTAATTATTTATTTACTTCGCCAGAATCCGTTACTTTTTCGAAATGTTGTCATGTTTTTCTGGCATTATTCTACGTCGATGCGATTATTGTTTATTTTTAGTCGCGATTCTACACACCTGAATTTTACCACATTCCGGAATCGTATTTTTCCACAGTCGTCATTTCTACTTAATTCTTGTCTCTTCCTAGTTGCAACTCTGCAGAATAATAATACTCACTCCGGCTCCGACACGAGTCAGGTAATTTTTTTCATAGAAAATAATGCAAACATGGAGATTTCAAATATTTTTTTAAAATATTTATAGTATGAGTAAAATCTATTTTTAAATTAGGTTGTATTGGAATTTCCCTTAATTTATAAATAAACCCGAAAAAACTTTAAAACTGTCGTTAGGTCGGTTTGTATAGACAAAAATGTAGACCGTTTAAGAAAACCACCTAAAATGTATGGTAATACGAGTTTTTTAATGGTGAGTTGCTATTTTTATATCTAAGGAGTCGTCTGACGATAAAGTTACGTGTTTTTCGGATCGGGTGAAAACTTCAGGGAAATTCCAATATAATCTGATGTTAAAGACGGTTCCATTTGTATTATACATATTTATTTCAAAATTTTTAAAACGTAATAAATATAAGGGCCTCGGCAAAGAGTACGATTTTGTACCGTTTGGCGTAGAAACTTTAGGTTCTTGGGGCCCCAGCGCACGCAAATTGTTTGCTGAGATCGCGAAACGTCTGGTTGATGTAACTAGAGACCGAAGAGCTGGCGATTTCCTCGCACAACGCATCAGTATTGCGATACAGCGAGGAAATGCCGCCAGCATCCTCGGTACAATGCCACAAGGGCCAATCTTAGATATAGGTTAGGTTAAGTAGATTAGTTAGATTTAATCTATGTACATAAATTGTAGTTTTGAAAAAAAATATAAAAAAAAAAATATTTGTAGAAAGCATGTTTCCAGTATTTTCTATGAAAAAATCAACCTGACCCGTATTCATTGACCGCGAGTGTAATACCACACAGCAGAAAATTTTCACATGCGTTTTTCTTCACAGTCGTGATTTCCAGACAATTTCGTCTCTTTGTATTTTTTTATGTTACGACATAGATTAAATAAAATAAATATTTTCTATTCTTCCTCCTTTTGAATAGCTCTCCTGTTTAATACTCCGATTCTAGATGAACTGTAGGATTCCTTCACTGCGATCGGAATTCAGAGAGGAATCCCAATTGGTCCCGCTCCTAATTAAGCCAACTCAGATTGGGACACAACTTTGCCACTGGGGTATTGCCACAATATTGAGTAACACAGAACCTCAACATTTTTTTAATCCTTTAAATTTATTTTTTTAGTCTAGGTAAAAGTATTTAGATAGCAAATATTATTAGGACTAGGAGTAGACCTGGAGGTAGTTAACAAAAATAATTGACAATTAAATGAGACATCTCAAGGTGTGACAAACTCAGTGAACAATAGTGTACCATGTATCATTATGAAATAAACACATCATTATTATGATGAAATTTATTTAAAACGATAGGAACGAAATATATCGTGTACCTACATTAATTCATTTCATTACGTAGGTACATCCCAGCGTTTCGAGCACTTAACACTTTACAAGGTCCGTCGTCTACGGGTGACTGCACGCAGTTAACATATAAATTTTATATTACTGGTACACTGAGAAAATAGTGAGAAATGACGAGGGTTAAAGATGTAATAGTTACATTGTGTATTAAGGGCGGTAAATAAGAAATTGTGAAATGTGTAAATAATTCTTGAACCGCCCGTGGCACACACAATGTTTTTCATCACACCTGATAGGCAAAAAAAGTAAATAAAACAATACATTTACAAAAAACTACTCTAAAATTGTCTAAATAATTTATCAAAATCAGGGATGACTTAAATTTATCATTTTTATAACAGATATCCTGCGTTGGCTGCGGGCGCCGTGCTAGTGCGACGTAATGTTGTATGAAAATCCGTGATTGCCCTAGGGCGTAATGTCGCATCTATGGCGTGCAAACCGCAGCGCAATCACACACTTACGGTGTGATGAAAATTATTTAAATTTACCTGTAGAGATGTTGCAGTGTATTACTAACGATAGTGTTAAGAATTTAATATGATAACCATGATAAGTGAGAAAAGACATGAAGCTAGTTCACATAACATTTATCACGAATATCGTGAGTTGATCAATACCTTCTCTTGCCAAAAGTAAATTGTATACACAAAAGGAGGACACGTGAACGTGCTTGATTGGAGACCTAGGCTCTGAGAAACATGTCGTGAGTTTACCAGATTAATTATAAAATAGTTATTATGCCTCATGAAGGGCGATTGTGCACCACAATGAATTTTACTGTCCGGCAGACCGAGTTTTCATGGTCCGATATGGGATGAAAAAAACGCATGATTGGGGCTTGTGCACTTGTCCGTCTTTTTACTCGGAGGTGCGGCATAGTAGCATGAAAAAAACGGATGATTGGCTTGTGCACTTGTCCGTCTTTTTACTCGGAGGTGCGGCATAGTAGCATGAAAAGTCAGTCGACAGTCATAAAAGTCAGTGCAATTCCGAACGCAGTGCACAAGCATTAACACGTTTTTCATAGCTGTCATCTCGGATCTAAAAAATACTGTCCGGAATGGGGAAAAGTAAAATGTCGGACGGTAAAATTACGTATAGAGCACAAGCTACTATATACATTTAATGGCGTGGCATATCGGACCGTAAAAAACCGGATTACCGGACGGTAAAAGTCAGTGTAGTGCACAAACGCCCGAAAGGTTCAATTCAGTAAATGTTAACGTCATTTCAGGTCAATATGTAAAGTTAATGCTTAGGCTAGTTAGACTTGAGTGTTCCGCTTACCGACCGTGATGCATACAATGTTTTTCATCACACTTACCAAACTTACAAAAAAATAAGTTTTAAGACAACATATTATTCCACTTTTCTATTACTCCCGCTACGCATGCAAACAATGACGCGCATAGACAGCAAGTGTGATGAAAAATGTTATATGCAATTTTTAAATTTATTTAAGTCAATCAAAGCGGTTTTTTTCGTGTAAGTACGCAATACATCCCCTAGGGCTGTAATGTACCCGAATTTACCGGTACTTAAACTATCCTCTAGAATTACTCTAAGATCTACTTATTAAAAAACGCATCAAAATCCTTTGCGCAGATTTAAAGAAGGGTTTTAAATTTTATTTATTTTTAAGTACAGACAACGGGAAGTGAAATAGGTACTTTAATACTTATGGTGTAGGTAGTGAAAGCTCCTTTTTTGATTGTCACAAAGTATCTAAAGACTACAGGATTTAATGTGCAAAACTCTACTGGTTTATAATTATCTTATGGCAGTCGTGGCCATATGACGACGAACTTCCAGTTCATGCGTTTAACTACTTATTGTCAAGCCGCTTGCAGGGTCCGATATTGGCGAAGTTACCCTGTCCAGGCCGCTTAATAAGCCGGAAACCTCTTGAATTCTCGGTATTCAAAAGTTTGCAGCAGAAGATGAGAAGATAAGTACAGTCACCATTATATACAGGGTGGAAAAAATGAATACCACATGGATGGCAACTACATATTGTACAATTTGTAAATAGCACATTTAGTGTAAGGGAGACTACCCTTTGTTTTTAAAACAAAAAATTCTGCATTTAAGAATTTATGAAAAATCGCTCGCGTCATTCGAACCGGTCAAATATTATGACAAAAAATAGCGTGCTGTATTTTGGTCAAAATTCTTTTCGTTGTCTTGTTTCTTACCACTCTGTCACGCTTTTAGTTGCTGTTTCGACTCAATATAATAAAAAAAAATCAGTGCACCTGTATTTCTTTTTCACGCTAGATTTTAATCCAAACATCAGAAATTTAAAACAAAACATCATCTCATACAAAAATCACCACTGCGTCACGTTTTTTAGGGACAGAAAATAAGACAACGAAAAGAATTTTGACTCATTTTATGATGCGTATTCATGTCCTTCCGTTATTCTGATTCTATTTGTTGTTTAGAGAAAAATTAACCTGATCAGTAACCCTTTCCATCTGCATCATAAAACATCATGGATCCTTAAATTTGGTTTATTAGGTTTAGGCTTGCCCAACTCCTCCTGCGGAGAGTCGACTAAGGGATTGAAGTGTCACTGACCATTATTTGATAAAAGATTGATAATAGGCAGCAGCGTCATCATAGTGGACATATTACTGCGATCGCCAATCCGCTTGCCCAACGTGGCGATTATGAGCATTTACCTCCTAATGTGTTTATACGCATAGTTAATAGGAGAGAGGATGAGAAGGTAACCTTACCGTGAAAGTAGGTTAATTTGTGTAATATTGCACCAGGATATTTATTTATTCTGAATATACAAATACATTTGCTCAGTTCAATGAAAAGCATCTGTTCCTTTCTTTTAGGAGTGCCAATGCACTCGTAGTCGTCCTATGTAAATGATGTGAGTAAACAAAGACATAATTATATAATCTCATCCAAGTAATGATGTAATAAGTCTTAATAAAAATCGATCAAGTGCGAATCGGAATGGCGCACGATGGTTTTGTGCACTCATCATCATCATCATATCAGCCAAAAGACGTCCACTGCTGAACATAGGCCTCCCCCAAAGATTGCCACAATGACCGGTCCTCCGCCCCCCGCATCCAGCGGACTCCTGCGACCTTCACCAGGTCATCGGTCCACCTTGTGGGGGGCCTACCCACGCTACGCCTTCCGGTACGTGGCATTGCCCTTTTTTTGTTTTGTGCACTATTTTGTGAATATTTCTAATGTATACACCACTTAAGTAATTATCACTAATGTAAAGCGTAGGGCCCTTAAACATTTATTTTATTTTGTTTTTGAGTTTTTTTATACTATAGTGACAACTTCAATATATTATAATCTGTGTCAATTTAAACTGTTCGCTTAATTCATAAGATATAAATAGACTGGCGTTAGATAGATGACGGATGGATGGACAGTGAAGAGTCCCGTTTTTATTCTTCAGATACGGAACACTAAAATCAAAATACCGTAGTGAGCCTCAAGCATCATCATAAACAACATTTGATCACACCGATCAACATTTGAGACAATGTTTATAAAACACTATTACACGTTATGTAAACTTACGGCACAGGATCTGACAAACGCCATTCGGCACTTGTATCCTCCACAACAACGCGTGTGAATGTGATTTAAAAAAAGAAGATAAAATGAAAGAAAATATTTAAAATGAATTTGTTGATTTATGTACCATATCTGTTGTTACTTTTTTCTAAAAGTGGTTTTGCGGATACAGGGAGAGTATTTGACAGTCAACTTGGACTATGGGATATAGATACAAATGCAACTTTTGCTACTTTTACTTCAACTGAATCTAGTACAAAGCCCAGAAAACTTGGCGTGAAAGAAATCAAATATGTCTTAATGAAAATGCTTTTAATAGCGACAAATAAACATGCCTGTGAATGTAATTGTTCTAAAAAGCCAGAAATGAGAACGAAAAACGAAGTATTTGGTGATAATTCGGATATTCTACATCTAGGCAACAATAAAGTAACGAGAATGAATAAATCAAACAAATTTAAACCAGAAAGATACAAAGAAAATAAATTAACTGATGATCATTCGCGTAATCTAAATCTAGATCTCAATAAAGTGACGAGAATGAACAAAGCAAAAAAATATAAGGGAGATGAAATAATTGATGATGATTCAAATAATCTAAATCTAGATCTCAATAAAGTGACGGAAACGAACAAACCAAAAAAACACAAAGAAAATAAAAAAAATGATGATGATGATTCCGATAATTTAAATTTAGATCTCGATAAAGTGATGAGAATGAATAAACCCAAAAAATATAGAGGATATGAAGTAATTGATGATGATTTGTATAATCTAAATCTAGATCGCAATAATGTGATGAGAATGAATAAACCAGAAAAATATAAAGGAAATGAAGTAATTGATGATGATTCGGATGATGTAAATCTAAATCACAATACAATATCGAGTATCAATAAACCAGAAAAATATAAAGGAGCGAATGAAAGTCTAAGTCAACTGTGCCCTTATTTTGTACCTAAAAATCGTTTCAAAATGGATAAAATGGAATCCGTATATTGGCCAAAGTTTTATAATATGAAAGACAAATTGAATTGTTTTAAAATAACTCTAACAAGGTTGAGCGATTCGGTAATTCCAATTAATTTGTTGTTGCTTTGTTACTGTTATTAAAAATCACGTGTCGTGCAGTGTAATAAACTAAATATAACTATAAAAATTGTAACCCTCTCAAGCGAATGCGGTAGACACTCTTGTATGTCGTAACTTTTACACTCCGTTTAAACTTAGAAAACCCTTCGACTACTCCCAGGCAGAGATCTCGGGATACAATGGTTGCGATATTACTTTTGTGTGTTCCGAAGGGCTTCTAAGATCAAACGAAGTATGCATCAATTTTGGTGCCGCATAGTTTAATTGGCCGTGTGGTGACGGCAGTAAGGATACATTTGTAGTCATCAGAGTTATTGTCTGTACTGTCATTTTTGGTAGTCATCAGAGTTATTATCTGTACGCGGAGTATGGTTTTAGCTTTCTTCTTTTAACCTCTATCGGCTAACGTGAAAATAACTTGTACATTAACGAAACGTCATTACAAGGGTTAACCGATGTACCACCCAGTATTTCCCGCTAGTGTCACAGTTGTCTTTTCCTTAGTCCTTTTTTTTGCTTTTCTTCGTCTTTTGGTGATTAATTGCTTACGATGGCAACCCTTCAGCTTACAGCTATCCAGTTTCATCAAATAAAAAATCAACTTATGCAAATAGTAGGTACCTAACTTAATGAGAAATATATCTTTTCACTACTTAGATGATCGGGAACTAGAAGAAATTGGATTTTTAGTAGTTAATGGCTAACATTACATCGGAACTTCTTGGCACACATAATTATATACAACCATATTGTTTTTAGATACAACATGCTAAGCATCTAATTTTCTCGGCATTACGTATATTTATTACGTTTATTATAGTTGAAGAAATTTTTTTATAGTAATTACAATTTTCATATTTTGCTCCTAGCGGTTAAAGTTTTGGTCACAGATTAGTATTGTCAATATGATGGGATCTTTTTCGCTATTTCTTGGTTGTTTCCATAGTAAAAGTTGCTCAGCGTATCCAGGTGACTCTTGCTCTACATCCCAGAAGTCACCCTGTATATTATTACAT
Organism: Thaumatotibia leucotreta; assembly: GCA_025490895.1. Lineage (NCBI taxonomy): Eukaryota > Metazoa > Arthropoda > Insecta > Lepidoptera > Tortricidae > Thaumatotibia > Thaumatotibia leucotreta. The sequence continues at coordinate 10,293 of JALPQI010023413.1, forward strand.
AATTCAATCAACAAAATTTAGCTTGATGATTTTATCCAATTTTCAGTATATAATTCTTGATGTACGAACAAAAGTGATCTAATAAAATTCCTTTTCTCCCTTGTGGGGCACTGAACGCGTTATTCACGGTTCTGCCGTTATTTTCAGCAAAGGAAAAAGAACGAGCTAACATACGGGAACTTTGGCAGGCGGGTGGATTGGAGGCGCTGTCACTTTGAGATCAAGCCCCCGGAGGCGGTCAACGGGATGAAACACTTTCTTCTGGGTGACCAATCCGATAAGGGTGTTATGAGGAATATAATTATCACGACAAACAAACAGGGTAAGTTTAATAGTACATTATTGCAGAGGCCGGGAAAGCGAATTTCGTGGATGAGTATTTTTTGTCGGACGAAGCGAAGCTGAGGCCGACAATTACATACGAATCCACGAAATTCTATTTCCGTCCGAGGCACATATAGGACTTTTCTCCAAACATGCAAGGAAATAAAACAAAATTTATTACAATCGATTAAGTAATTCTTCTTGCAAATTGAATAACAATTGAAAAGAAAAAATCTCTTATGATTCCCGCCTAAACTTTTTTTTAATGCATGGTCGTTCATAAAAAATAGTAACGATATCTATGGTTTCATTAAACCGTACCTACACGACCTGACACACCGAGGCGTTTGTAACTCATGATAGAACGAGACGGCCATAGATTTGATCGCCGTCTCTCGCTCTATCCAGACCAGGCGTTTGGTCGTGGCTTTAGAATTTGGCTGTATGCATTTTTTTCAAAGTCCAAAAGTAGTTTTTAAGAAGTAAAAAACAATACATTAATGGATTTTAGTACAATTTCGCGGCCGCAAAAACTGTACAATAATGAAAATCTTTTTTTTTAATTTGAGCTGGTACATAAGAAGGTACTTCGCGTTTCGTTTTTGCTACATTAATGCGAACATTTCCGAGCATATTGGAGAAAAATCATTTTTTTATAATTTATGGTCGTCTTCAATATCGTATTCTGACTAGAATAAAACGGTTTTTTGCGAAACGATTTTCAATACGTGTGAATCGTTTGAGCTAAACCAATGAGGGTTTTCGATAATTTTTCTACCACCAGGGCGGCGCTTCGTACGCACCTGGTCTCGACAGCTGTCAGATTCATACTATTCATAGGCACCTGGGCCTAAAATATTGAAATTCTATTTTATTTGGAAGAGAATTGATTTTGTAATGGATTACGACTAATACATGGTCGTCGAACTGAAGATTGAACTCTAAAACAGGCGCTCAAAGTCACTGGTATTAAAAATAATTACTATAACTTTGTTAGTTTCATGAGAATTGACTTGGAACTATTTTATTTATTTATTTTAGGTAACAATATGCCTAAAGTAATGGTTTTCAGAATAAATAAACCTAATAAATATGTTGAAATTTAAATGCGCGTATTTATTTTGACAGTTCGTTAAAGGGTCGGCTCAGTGCTGCCATCTCACCTCCCCATAGCGGCAGAAAAAGTATCAAAAACCCTCATTATGCCACCTCACTTTTTTATCAGAATAATGTATGATACCGAACAGGGCATTAAATGGATCATCACTATTTTTGTTACACTGTATAGTAAAATGCATCCCTCTCGGTCACGAAATCATCACTACTTTTGTTTATACTCGTAATAAAGATTACTTCATCTAGTTCAGTATTGTATTTATCTACCTAAATAGCTGATCGACGTACAGAATAGGGTCGATTTGTAATTGATGATGATGAGGTGAAGTAAGAGACAGTATCTTTATTGCTTATCATTATGCAGTTCCTCTATTCTTTTGCCTCCTAACTTCATATACTAAAAAATCATTAAGTGTTATTGTTTATTGTCCTTAATTATACTACCAATATAAAAGTTCATTTCCACATTTTTCTTCAGCCGGTATTCTCTCATTATTAGATACAAGCTTGTTCCACTGGCAAATATGGTTGGCCTAGATTATGTACTTCATCGTTACGTCAACAGCCTCTCCCAGTCCACTGCTGGACGTAGACTTCTTCTATTAACTATGCGTGTCGATGAATTAATAGTTGGCGATCGCAGTATTGTGTCCACTATTATGATGCTGCTGCCCATCATCAATCTTCTATAAAGGAATATTCACTAACACTTTCATCCCTTACTCGACTCTTACGACACCCTTGAGAAGATATGAGGTGGTTAGATAACAATCCTCCTTTTTTACACAGGGGAACACTCCCTGCAAGAGGAAACCCCTGACCAGTGGCTGATGAGGGGAAACCTAGTTCTTCTCCGAGACTGCATGACAGGCGAAGTGGTGGTATTCACCAGGTCAGTGAGACTAGAATGCATGGGCACTTACCTTCAGGTGAGATTGCGGTCACATGATAAAATTATTCTAATACGAGTAGAATTATTGCTAAGAACAAAGTTCAAAGATAATATAGTAATGCCTTTATTGTCAAGCAGAAGTCATCAGCTGATTTATCAATACACCGATGAGAAGTTTCTAAAATTGAGAATATTCTCAAGAAGAAATCACAAGAACAATATTTTCCTTGAGAATATTGTTTTTCGTACATTACATTTACATTACACTTATCGTCAAGTTCTATGGCAATTTGATACAGACCAGTGTGTTACTGAAGTGTCAAAGGTTGCGATGCGATGGTGAACTATTAGGAGCGTAACGTAATATTTAATCCTTAAACAGAATTATTTCAATGGAAACTTGTTTCATGGAAATTTCCAGTAAAAAGCAGTTTTGAGAATGGTCTGTAACTTGTCTTCAGCTGATACCATAAAGATTTAAGAATTATTTGGTCTGTTTACAACTTTTCGTCAACCAAATCTTGCGGGTTAAATTTGATCAACTTCCCGGTCTCCGATTGGGCTGAAATTTTGTATACATATGAAAGTCGGATGACTTTACAATATAATGATATTACGGAGCTTGAAGTCGCAAGGTGGCATCAGGAACTCGTAAAGAAACGACGTAACACTATCAGCACAATACAAACAAATAACGAATCTAAAATATGAAAATAACACAAATAAATTCAAGTTATGCATGTTTCTATTTTAGATCATCTTTTACCTGTTAATATAGACATTATTTCAATGTGTCACTGCCCTTTACGGCAAAATACCAAGACATTCCATCAGTATCACAAGACTGCTAGTAGTTATGAAATAATCATAATATATCAAGTTGAGTCGTCGAACCCGCAAAATATACCGGATCCAATTTGATTTACGTATTTAATCGTAATGCCAGACATTTACAACAAAAGTCTGTTTATTGTCATCCGCTAAATTCATTAGAATAAATTAATTAACCGAATCTGTGCATTCTTTGTTTCAGTATTTTTAATTATACTCTTATACCTCCTAAAAGTAAAATGATTTGTCCCCAGGAATCTACAAACGACGACAACAAGAGACATAGTGGTGGTTCTCAAGAGTCTGGGGGAGGACTTGGTTGGCAAAATGCTGTGCGATGATGACGACGATTGGTCCGAGAATCTTTTGTAATTGGTTATCATCATTAATGTATAAGACACGTGTGATGCAATTTTACTTGTGATTTGCTGTTTCTAGAGACCTTACGTAATTTTACACAGAACAGGGAAGTCTTAGTAATAAAAAAATTAAAACCAACTTCAATCGATTTCTCCAAGATCCTATTATAAGATCCCGACTAGGTGCCAATAGGGCCATCTCAGGGTTATACATACCCGTTTCATTGAAACAAAAATGAAAATTGGTTCACGGTTCTCGGAGATATCGCTTTACATAAATTTAAAAAAATCTGATGGATTGAGAACCTTCTCCTTTTTTGAAGTCGGTTAAAAACGAGAGTGCTGGAATACTAAATTAAGCTCCCTCCACTTGTATAAATCCAGATTAAGGCGCTACGGGGTTAACTGATAGTGGGCGATGTAGGTACCTACTTAAGGCAGCACTAATATTTGGTGAACTAAGTAGAGTTGTGTTACGATGTCAGGCCTCTTATGTAAGGTGATTTGTATTATTTCTTATACATTTTAAACAACTGAATCATTATTTGTGTACTTACAAATAATAACAAGGAGACATTTAATTTATTTATCCAATTGTAACAAGATTCTTGATAACTAGGTTGTCTGTAATATTGTCGCAACTTTCGTTAAGACTTCTCGCAATACGTTTTTGCTATTTTTCACTTTTATAAAAATGTATATTGAATGTATTAACACATGGGGCAAACTTTATTTCACATGTTTCATTTTAGATTTCTGATGTATCTAATACCAACTTAATGCAATATAATATATTAGAGGTGTAAAGCTAGAGTAAATTGTAATATTTTATTGATTTTGTTGATTATAAATACTTATTGATTCTGTGAATCTAAATAGAATATCGTAGATTATATGTTTTTTGTAAATATTTCTACAATAAAATAATTAGACAGTTGGGTTTGTTTTTATTTACTCAGAGTATCCGCCGCGTAGTGTAGCGTAGCACTAAAACACTTGTCACCACCCGAAATGACCCTGTGGGACTCATAAAAGTCGACTAAGGTATGTTATAAATGTAACTAACTTTTCATTTATTGATGATGGGCAGCAGCATCATCCATCATCATAATGCACACGTTACTGCGATTGCCAACCCGATATTGCCCAGCATAGTGGTTATGGGCATTTACTGCCTAATAATTCCATATAAATAACCAATAAGAGAAGCCTATGTCCAACAGTGGACTAGATAGGCTAATGATGTGTTACAGAGTATATATAAGGTCCTAATTTATTAGATGCAGATATTTTTACAGCTGATAGTACTCGGTCTCTGGAGTATATTAAACCGTGAAACATTATAGCTTTTACTATGTCTTTTTGGAGAAAACGGAAAAACAAATTTGCTACGTAAAAACACCCTGTTTATGTGATTATTAAATGAAAACTCATTGAACAGATTTCATTACCTCTACCGCTTAACTGGAACTGGCCACTTAACGTCGATAAATTAAATACTTAATTGTCAATGTCATGTTATTTTCCGTTGGATTGTGTCATTTGATGACATGACAGACAGTGTTAAATTGTGACATGTGATAATGCACATGATGATTTTTTTTAGACGAAATTATAATTAATTTTTTTGTTAGGAAAATGAAATCAAAAAAGTTACATGAAAAGATTTCTTAATTTATATTTAAAATTAATTATTTTAATGTAAAGTATCATGTGTTAAAATATCTGCAACTAATAAATTAGGACCTTATATAATTGACCGATGAACCAGAAAGGTTGTTGGGTAACAAAACAACCTTGCAACTGTGTCCCGTAAACGTAGCATGGGCAGGCCCTAAATTAAATATACCGACGATCTTCGTATAATCGCGGGGCCGTTTGTTGAGGGCAACAAATGACTGTTCTTTGTGGACATAGTGTCCTAAAAACTGTTGGCTTAATGCCTCATAGGCCCCAAAAATGCATCCATGTGCTTAAACTAAAGCCATTTAATTTTAACCCAGATAAATCTAAGGCAAAAATTCGTACCCTGGAGTTTTTTTTTGGGTATTTGTCAGTCACCTACTATAAAAAGCCAAAAAAACATCGATGTTATAATATAACACCTGGGGCCCATTTCTCAAAAGCTTGTAACTTGTAATAGTTGTAGTCTCTTTTTGTCACTATTAATTAGATAAGGACTTCCGCTTGTATTACAAGTTACAAGCTTTCGAGAAATGGGCCCCTGGCAGGGTTTTGTGGGTTAAATATAGTCGATTATAATAATGAAGTAGGCTCTGGTTCTTAATACTTCAATCGATAAGTGTTACCTACTACTCTATGTGGACACACTCCACTGCGTCCCTTACATGGATTACTTGTACCTATCATGTTATAAGACGTTAAACATCCTTGTTAGGGTTCCGTAGCCAAAATGGCAAAAACGGAACCCTTATAGATTCGTCATGTCCGTCTATCCGTCTGTCCGTCTGTCACAGCCGATTTACTCGGAAACTATAAATGTTACAGTAATGAAATTTGATTAGAATATGTGTTGTATGAACCGCTACAAGATTATGATACTATATTGTAAAAAAAACCATTCGGGTGGGGGCTCTCCATACATGTAACTGAGGGATAGAAAAAAATTTTTAGTTGTATATAAGCGTGTGGGGTATTAATAGAAAGGTCTTTGAAAATGATAAGGTTTATAACTCTCATTTTTATTTAAGCAAATAGTTTTCGAGATATCAGCTCTCAAAGTCTGAAAAATGTGTCCCCCCTCTATTTTTTAAACTACGCGATATAAAATTAAAAAAATATATTTATGTTACGCACATCAATAAACTCTATCAACGATTTTTGGTTTGATTAAATTACCTCTTATAGTTTTTGAGGTAGATTGATTTAACGGTATTTTTTTAATGATAAATTGATAATGGTACGGAACCCTTCGCGCGAGAGTCCAACTCGCACTTGGCCGGTTTTATTATTATAACCTTTAAACTTATGTTTTTAGTTGACGTTAGGTAGTCAATGAATAAATCCTCGTAAGTCCCAACAGAGGCCGCAAAAACTGAAATGAATGCGTTTATTCTTGGCCCCGTTTCAGCACGAGTGCGGCAATATCACGGATCAGAGGTCGAGCCCGTCGCTTGTGATAGCCTCGGGGTACACACGTCGAATTCGATATAGCATTTACTATTATCTACTTCTGTAGGTACCCCTGTAGTACCCCTTTCTGTAGGTCCAGGCTGACCAATTTAAAAATAACAATCCCCTAATAACAGACAACACATCATCAGCCTAATATTATTTTTTCCTGTGATGAACAAAAGCCTCTCGTATTCCCAACACCTAAAAAATATTTACCAAAGTGACTTAAGTTGGCTATATTACGAAGAAACTTTGATATATGTAACAAATCCTTGCTATCAAATTTACAAAACTAAAAAGTTTCAAGTCAATACCAGAGTTCTGGTTAAATCAACAAAGAACATTATGTTGTACATTATAACAAACAACTGGAGTAATCAACATTTAACTGGTGTAATCAACCAAATTAATTTAGTAGAATGCCGATATAAAAAGTTTGGTAAAATAAATAAAAAAATGTGATAGGACCGAATTCAACCTTTTTCCGGTTAGAATTACGCAAGATCTGATAAATCGAACTTAGCATTTTTTTCAGTGTATGCTTGTCGACGCAGTAGGAGGCAAATGCCCATAATCGCCACGCTGGTCAAGCGGGTTGGTGATCGCAGTAGTGTTTCCACCAAGATGATGCTGTTACCCATCATTACCAATAAATAAATGGCCACGGTCAGCGACACTTCAATGCGTTAGTCGACTTTTACGATACCCACGGGAAAAGTTGGTGACAAATATATTCTTACTGCCGTCACCACGCGCGTAACACACAAATGTCGTAAACACTCAAGTAAATAAGTCGATACGACATTCTCCGCTCTCAAATTTTACATTGCCAATCTCCATCGAGTGAATGCATATTTTTTGCTACCAATCAGACCACAACCCAAATTATGAAATCGCTCAAAATAGCCAATGTTAACGCTCAAGCATTACGAGTATAACTACGAATCGTCGGTCAGCGAACATAAAACTTTGGTCATGAAATCTAATACCACCTTTGGGCACCAAACTAATAAATAGAACTAAGCCTCACCTCGTAGTCGACTCACGTTCCCAATTAAAATTTATTGTTTGGCAGAACAAAAGCCATTTCATTTTATTTTCTGGAAAGGGTTCGTGACACCGATAGGGTTAAAAGGTTTTGAATTAACGAGGAAATAAACTAGTTCGTATTGTATTTGCGTGAGAATTACGGTGGCAAATTATGTTTTATATCTATTCAGATTTTGTTTAAGTATTTATAGATATTTACTGGAAATCAAATCAAGTCTACATACCTACTTATTTAAATTAACTATAATTAGGGACTGGTAACAAATGTCTCAACGTATTAAGTCAAGCATCTAAGCTCTGTTGCATGTTGTAATAAATATTTCTACATTTTCTAATATTTTTTTTTTTTCAATACTTATTTAGCATTTTTACGGACGGATTTGTTTTGTTCAGTATTTTTTTTTATGTGACGAAGGTGTAGACAACTGAGCTCTCAGACCACCTGATGGAAAGCAGGAACTGAGGCCCAGGCCCATAGACATAGTGATCAAAAAATCGCTTATGCGCTGCCTACCCTGACGATTTAGATGGATTGTCTCTATCTATGCCAGTAATTACACCGGCTATATTACCCCCAAACCGAAACACAGCATTGCAATCACTGATATTTAGCGGCAGGTTAACAGATAAGACGGTGGTAGCTATCCGGGCGGACCCTGCATGAGGTCCTACCACTAGCATTGTATGTAGATTCTAGTTTAATCAACCTCTTTATTTTCGTTTGTATAATCAACGCCATTATCAAATCGAAATCCAAAAACAAAACCTTTAGCTTCACTGTCACTCGGTTTAACGCAACATTTGATTGATCTTCTATCAGTTGCTTATCTAGAAACGCCAATCCAATCTTTAGTAGGTACGGCTATAAATTCAAATCTGAGCTCTCGTTTTACATTTTTTCCTTTCCTTTGATTGCTATAAGTAATAAACGACATCGAATACGAGCGTCATAACCGACTAGTCCATGTTCGTAGCCTGTTGATTTTGAAGTATAAAACGAACCAGGCATTCATGCACCGTCTACTTTATACCCGTCGTAAACTGAAAATACATGAATGCTACACGATATGCATCTGAACTCGATGGATCAAGCTATATTTATTTATCAGTACGGATACTCGTGTAGTCTTTAAATTTTTTGTTCACATCTTTGATGCGAACACAAATTTAAGCACAATTAAAGTTTCTATTGTGCAAATAATAAATAATAGTTTGGTGAAATCGAGCCTTTTTTAAAAATTCAATTAAGTTCCTTTGTAGAACGCCACGCCAAGTATATCTTACCCATTTTGATCTTACACGACATTGAAATTATTCGTCTCAGTCGCAAACAATACAATCTCGCAAGTACGAGCGGAAGTTTTAATCGCCATCTCGGTAGCGAAATGGCATTTATGAAAACTTAACCGAAGTGGGATATTACATGCCTTGTCGGAATCGTTACGGTAGTAATTGGATTACTTAAGGATGATATGATTAGAAAGAAAATCGGTAAGAAACTTAAACTATTTTCTCAAAAACATGTAATGAAATATTGTCATTATGTGGCTCAGAAGTATCCGATTTAGGGCTTGTCAAACAAATGACAGAGGCTTGTAATGAAATTTTATACGAACATTACAGGCCTAGGTTTGTAAAGTAATCGATTTGTTATGATGATTTCAATAGGGGCCCCGACATCGTGGCCTTCAGCCATAATTTTTGTGAGTTTCGATCAGAAACGTGTTTTGCTTCTTAAATCAACAAATTGATTGTTTTCTGTCCCTTTCATTGCATATTTGAGAAAATCACTATAGGTACAAGCTTCGACTTGAATGAGAGCTTGTAGACCGAATATAATATATCGGTTTAAAGAAACTTTATTGTCTAAGAATATTATATAATATATATCATATATATTTATATATTATATGGACCGGATAGAAATATGACGCCTGCAAGCACTTATTTCCCGGCCTCTGCAGTTATTTTAGTACTAATTCCTAAAGGTAACACTTGAACATTATATCGACAGCTGACCGGTGGTTGCTAAAATCGAGTGGCCGAAAGCTGAGTAAGTATGTGGGTTCGATTCCCACCTCGGACGTTGGTGATCTTGGTCTTTTTTCTTTGGTACATGACATCTAATATTTATAATTTGTATGTGTATTTTAAACAAATAATAGAAATAATAGATGTAAATGTACATCATTAAGACCGTCAATCTTAATGGTGTACATTTACATCTATTATTTCACGACTTCAATAATTCAGTTGTTCTGTAGTCCCAGTCTGTCTTCTCTTTGTATACTTATCAGATAAATATTTATTGATATGTATCTATTTAATATTATTTATTTGTCGTCCCTTAGTACCTACCCACAATGTAAGAATAATTAACCCGCCGCTATTAAAAGGAAATTCCGTACATACTCACTTACATTATGGCAACTCCTGATTAATTAACGATTATGTACGGTACTAATATATCGGTACTGTATGTTACCTTAACAAGTAACTGGCAATTACTATAAAGACTCCAGGGAAATTAAGAAAGTGCGTCACAAATGCTAAGCTAAATGTACCGGGAAATGCCAGGCCTATCTGAACTTTAAAAATGTCGATTTGATTTGGTATTGGTACGACTTCATTTTTATTCGTAAGTTGGGGGGAGTCAAATTAATAATAACACAACAAATAAACATATCTGAATGAGTAAGATGGAGCAACTACCGTATGGTCATAACAACTCTAGACGTGTCACATGCGCGTCGCTAAAAACCCTAAGTACTCTAATTTCGAGATTCCATATAGTATTTACTTGGGCAATTTTAAACAATAGGTTCATTCAGACAAATCGTTCGCAGGAGGAATTTTGCCTTAAATTAAGCTTTTTGCCTTAATAATAATGCCTCATAAGGGTTTCAGAATGGTTATGAGTATGAGGATGAGATCCTTGCTGAAAGCGAGTGATACAAGTGGCTGTTGGTATCATATTCATGACCAACCCTACAAAGAAAAATACTTATTAGTAGTAGTGTTTCGTTTCAGGGTACCGATATCATATTCTGATGAAGAAAAAGTATAAAAATTTTTTTTATAGAGTACTCAACTTATAGCAAAACTCTTCGAACAAAATTTTTACAAAATTGCGTGAAAATTGTGCGAGGAAGGAAAGGTTTTCTACTTAGGTATTCGATATTCCAATTAGAATAGGTACGAAACTGAATGTTTCATTAAATGGATTCGCCGCTATTTGTTTATTCCCTGTATACAAACTATAGAAAACGCTTATTCCCATGTTCATAAACGACCAATGAATCGACATTATTTAATTATTCGTTTCTGTCAATTAACATTTGCGTTTGGTGGAAACGGAATGGCGTTTTTTCTATTAGGTGTTAAAACTTCATTATGTAATTGGTGCATAAAACTATTTATTGCATAGACATATACCCGCTACCGTTTTAAAGTGTCATAGTGAATCAGCCCACCTTTTCAACCTTCGGCCTCCATTGTAATATATTCTATTCAATTATTTTTCCACCCTTTGTGGGGAGGAAACTCGTTTCCGTGGCTCAAAAGCAATCGCATTGATGAATGTTCAAATGATTTTTTAGAATTCCGCTTGAAAAATGATTATGTTTTGAATGTGATTTCATAAATAGAAGCCAATTTTGGAATGGAATGAATGGTAGCGGTTCACCTGATTGAACCATATGGGGGTCGAAAAGTGGTATTATAGGACAGTAAAATATTATCATGGGACATTCTCAAAGAAGGCTTGTAAGTAAACTCAAGTCAATGGCGTTGTAAACGCCTTACTAAAAGAAATCGAAGTAATTTGGTCATAAATATTTATCTAATGTCTAAGTTAGCATTTACTACTGTCTATACTTAGAGTTTTTTTTAATAATAGATTTTATAAGAATAGCCCACATTACGAATATTTGTTGTTCAATACAAAAAAAACTGTATAATTACTAATTAAATAGGCACCTAAGAGTAAGGTTAAATCTTGCCGCTTGATTTAATATTTATTCGAAATCTCCTTCGTTGATTCCGATAAAATTGATTTTCTGGTTCACTGAACTTGACTCTTGCAAAGAGCTCGAGTAAGTAATTTTAAGACTTAGCTATACATACTCAAAAGAACAATCTTTTTTTGTTTTTGTGTGTGGGAGGTCTTGCGCCGGCCTTGATGTTAGGGTCTCCCCAAATCAACAGACACGGAATTGGATTAAGCCGGTCGAAAAAAGCTTTATGTTTTCGGCAATAAGAGCTGAATATCCAATTTCATACAATAGACATCTTTTTCGCTCATGCCGTCGACATAAATGTCCTGGCCACGACATTGGTCTAAGGCGACCAGCGGCGAGCGAATCCATGAGTTGGAGCGGGATGCCGATATGCGTACTCCCTCTCGCACGTAAGGTTTTTCGCTAAGCCGGTCGCCTTAGACCAATGTCGTGGCCAGGGCATAACGGCCCGGCCACGACATTGGTCTAAGGCGACCAGCGGCGAGCGAATCCATGAGTTGGAGCGGGATGCCGATATGCGTACTCTCGCACGTAAGGTTTTTCGCTAAACCGGTCGCCTTAGACCAATGTCGTGGCCAGGGCATTTATGTCGACGGCATGAGCGAAAAAGATGTCTATTGACTCACTTGACTGTTGATTTGGGGAGACCCTAACATCAAGGCCGGCGCAAGACCTCCCACACACAAAAACAAAAAAAGATTGTTCTTTTGAGTATGTATAGCTAAGTCTTAAAATTACTTACTCGAGCTCTTTGCAAGAGTCAAGTTCAGTGAACCAGAAAATCAATTTTATCGGAATCAACGAAGGAGATTTCGAATAAATATTAAATCAAGCGGCAAGATTTAACCTTACTCTTAGGTGCTTATTTAATTAGTAATTATACAGTTTTTTTTGTATTGAACAACAAATATTCGTAATGTGGGCTATTCTTATAAAATCTATTAGTAAAAAAAACTCTAAGTATAGACAGTAGTAAATGCTAACTTAGACATTAGATAAATATTTATGACCAAATTACTTCGATTTCGTTTTTCGCCCGGCTTATGCGGGCTGGGTTCGCTGAACATGATCAGGTACAGTGTGCATAACTATGAGCTGCCGCCGAGTCATTAACGCGCACTTACTTTCTTTCCATCCCGCTCGTACCCGCGTATTGGTCGGCGAGCCGGATCGAAAGTAAATCCGTGTTACTATACGTGCCGCAAAACTATTTGGCGACTGAGGGCATACTGCTATTTCTCTCACTCTGACCTGGAACTAACAAGTGTAACGTAGATAGCAAGACGCCTTCAGTCGCCAGATTGTTTTGCGACAGGTATAAAGCAGCGGCATTTCATGGTACGCATACAGTGTTTGATAATAATCACCAAATAAAAATTTTAAAAAGCCGATTTCACCCGTTTTTCCAAGATCCCCGATTTGTTTCCATCATTGGTTTCCTCAAATCCTACTTTCTGAATGCAAATTCTTGTAAATGAATGAAAATTACCAAAAGCGCCATACATGAACCTATAACATTTGAAGAGATCGCTCGATCCATCATCAGACCCCAATTTGGTGCCAACGGGACCATCTCGGAGTAATACACGTTCGATCACAAAAAGAAATTTTAAAATCGGTTAACGATTCTCGAAGATATCAGGTAACGTACATACAAAAAATAATAATTCGAATTGAGAACCTCCTTCTTTTTGAAGTCGGTTAAAAATAGAGACAGACTCTCCGACAATGTCGTTACTATTTAAAATACGTAAGTTTAACCATTTAACTACTTTTGTACAAAACCATTAGAAAATTAACTTTGGTTTTAATGAGCACTGGAAAACTTCTTAAAAAAAGTTTCAATATCGTACATTTATTCAAGCAACTTACAAACTCGGTTCGTGGTGGAAGTTCTTAAAACAATGGTCCAAGTTTTCTGAAGCCACTGATAAAATCTTAACGAACTTCGGTTTCAATAACGCTCGTGGTTTGGTCATTAATATATACCTTTGTATACAACTTCCTGCTTCGGGATTAGTTCGATTTACGTAAGAATTGAAATGTAAGAAATAGTAAGAGGCCGCTTGGTGATGGCAGTAAAAATACATTTGTCACCATTCCGTGGATATCGACTTAAGGAATTGAAGTGTGACCATTAATTTATTAAAGGTTTAAAAGGACGAGCAACCGCGTCATCATAATGGGCATACTAAGCGATTGCCATCGCTCTTGCGCATCGCGGCAATTATGGATTTGATACGTCCATATAAGTAAAGTATTAGAATACGAGTAGGAGAACTAATCCACCAGTGCACTGTAGTAATAGGCTGATAACGATGTGATGTCAAATATATTATTCATTATTTGTTTAAAAACAATGCAATTTCAAGCACATCAGATGAATTAAATGAGTGATGAATACCTGAATATCCTGAAAGAAAACCGACCCTATAAATACAAATAGTACGTTTTGTCTAGGCTGGTTCACCCTGGGCGCGTATTTGCATAATATTGTGCCTACAAAGTAAACTGACGGTTGGGCACGGTTATTTACGTCTTTATACGAAATATTTATCCATTCGAGTCTTTGACATAGGTATTCAATTTGTATTTACATACATTTTGATGGAACATGTGCTATTTGACATTAATTTGAATATGAATAAGGGTCAATCATATTTTTCTTTCGTTGTTATTGCGTCACGTAAAGCTGGATAGTATGCTAGAAAAAAAATATCACACGCTCTACCACGCGACGCTCCGTAGAGTGCGCGGTAGCCGCCACAGTCTCCTGGCTGTTGTTGCTGGGAAATTTTAGGGCGGATTTTTATTTTGTTGTAGTTTTTTCAAATTTTCCAAATTTGCATATTTTCATATTTTTTCTACTTAGAATCGCGAGCTCTTTTGATCCTCATTTGCAGAAAAAAGTGTCCCGAGAATTCCATACATTTTTTGTCTTCCACTGTGTTACGGTCGAAGAAAGTGTATGAAAAATAGTAACTCAAAGGAAATTTTTTGGGACATTTTTTATTGCTATCAGGATCGAAAGAGCTCGTGATTCTGAGTAGAAAAAAATTAAAAAAGGCCAAATTTAAAAAATTTTTAAAAACTACAACTAAATAAAAATACGCCCTTTAATGCTATTTAACTGTTATTTTAAGGGTTATCCAGAAGAACGTAACCATTGCAATGAGCGATAATAAAAAAAATGATTGACCCATCAATTTATAAATAATTAAATTAATTTTGAACAAAAACTACATGCAATGACAGTGTCAGTGATTAACCTGCAAACGCAAAGTGAAAACATCATGTTGTTTTACTTTACGCTGTTATGTGTTAAAACAACATGTCGGCTGGTTTTGGGAATGATTGAGTACCGTTACAGCCTACCATGAGTTGTGCCGTGTTATTAACGCGGACTTACTTTCTATCCGCCTCCTTTTTAGGGTTCCGTAGCCAAAATGGCAAAAACGGAACCCTTATAGATTCGTCATGTCCGTCTGTCCGTCTGTCCGTTTGTCCGTCTGTCCGTCTGTCCGCCTGTTCGTCTGTCACAGCCGATTTACTCGAAACTATAAATGCTACAGTAACGAAATTTGTTAAGGATATGTGTTGTAAGCGGTGGTGGCTCAGTGGTTTAGACGTTTGACTTTCAATCCGGAGGTCGTGAGTTCAAATCCTGGCTCGTATCAATGAGTTTTTCCGAAACTTATGTACGGAATATCGGATGATATTTACCATTAGCTTTCGGTGAAGGAAAACATCGTGAGGAAATCTGCATACATCCGCGAATAAATTCAAAGGTGTATATGAAGTTCCCAACCCGCTTAGGGCTAGCGTGGGAACTATAGCCAGGGACATTACATAGGCTAAAATATTTATTTATTTATGTGTTGTATGAACCGCTACAGAATTATCATACAAAATTGTAAAAAAAAAACCATTGGGGTGGGAGCCCTCCATACATGTAACTGAGAGATAGAAATTTTTTTTAGTTGTATATAAGCGTGTGGGGTA
>JALPQI010023414.1:0-15325 GCA_025490895.1 Thaumatotibia leucotreta
TTTCTTGGTAACATAAATCCGCAGAAATTTAAATTTAATAGATACCTTAGAAAAATAATTATGGAAATCATTATTTGCCTTGTTTCTTACTGGTCTATAATTGATGCTTCTAAAGTACCTATTACGAATTATACAAATTTCACTATGCTGAGTTGTGGTATAGAAAAATATAGTCAAAATAACCTGGAAAACTGCATGGCTTCTAGAACTCTCTGCATTTGCATCAGTGGGGTGCTGGGTTCTATTCTTATTTCCGTTCTCTAGCATGTTCAACAGCTCTCGTGCAGTGTTAATGTTCTCTAATGTCAAGCCGGCCACCATTACTCCGTATTTATTGTCTTCTCGGAGCTGGAGAGGCGTCTTTGAGGGTTTTAGCAGGTCAAAAACATTTTCGTTGTATACCTGTAAAAATTATGCTTTTAAGTTCTTGTTGTTCTTAGTGAATAGTATTATTTCGCTGTTAATATGTTTTGTATTTAACTATTAAGCAGTTAAACAATTGAACATTGAGATAGTTTGCTGTAGCCTGCAAGGCTTGAATATCAGAAACCGCTGTTTAAAGGGTGAAACAATATATTATATAATTTATAACAGTTGGTCAAGTAGTTGTTTTGAATATTTCAATAAAAATATACTTACTTCTATATAAGATACCCCAATATCAAATTCTCTTTCCTTCTCAAAGGAATTTATAGTATAGAAAAGATGCTCCATAGTCAGGTATGTTATACCCGGGTTTTCTTTACTCCCTATCATTGTAAACGTCTTGCCGGCGCCTGTGGCGCCATACACAAACACAGAACAGTTGTAACCCTCCATCAACGACGCTAAAACATCTTTGGTAGTCAACTCGAATATATCCTTATTTGTAGCTGTTTGTCCACAAACATTGTCAAATACAAACTTCAACTCCTTATTCGCTCGCCGCAACACATTCTTCGTTGGTTGTTGGACGCCTTGGTAGAAGAATGGACGCATTTCTTCTTTAGGATCGAAGACTAACATGGTATCGTCGACAACATCAACCACCACACGATTATTTGCCGCTTTTTCCCTTTCGTTCAGAGGCCGGACGCGAACCACCACTTTTATATTAGCTGCCATGTTCAGGGTAGATCCACACTTCGAGGGCAAAGCACCAGACTTTGACTTTGCCCCGGTCAACGGAGCAGCTCGAACCATTTTCACCTCAACACATCTATCATCGATATTTCAAAATTACACAGTATTCGAACACTAAGATATAGAATATTTTCAACTAGGTTCCCGGTCATAAGACGTCCAATTATGTTAAAACGCCCTTTAAATTGATATTTATGGAAAAATATTTCGTAAACAGTCAACGACTAAACAGCGTCCACTGCATAACCGTCAAAATTCGAATTTTGAACTGGCAGGTAATGAACTGCGTTCCATTTTACGTGCGGAGCATTGAAATGGCAGGACAGGGCAAATGTTTTTGACAGAGTATGAAATAAATTGATATTCACATATTATGTGAACATGTCTATTTTTGTATTTTGTCAAATAAATTTTTGATATTGAAATTTTAATTAAAAAACATAATTATTCGTCAGCCATGCAAAGTGCCATCTATCAGTTTAGATTCGCAACTGCTTAATAACGCGCATAACGCGTATACAGAAGTAACATAAATGATCAGCAGATGGCGCAAAACTCAACTTATTCAACTTACTGTGGCTAAATGAAAAATAGTACATTACTACCGAGGCCGCGAAGTGACTGGTTGCCGGCCGATATGTAGATTAGTATTCGGACCTCCATTGTCAGTCATCCGCAGACCACGAACCCTGTAAAGTGTTCGAAACGTCGGAATGAAGTTAAAATTAGTTAATATACGCGAGTTTATCCGTTTTCATAGTTTTATTTCATGAGTAATCCTCGCGGTAACCGAAGAAAATATTATAATTGTAATTCAGAGGTATACCTACCTACATTTCAGAGACCAAAATCATGCAAACAAAGGATCTTTCTATACAAACTATTTTTTTGTATGTATGTAGTAATGTTTTTACTGATAAGTTGCTTTAATTTATCTCCACTCGTTTCAAACTTCTTTTTTTTCGCACTTGTATCGTAATGTACCTACTATATCGTGTCAACCCTTGTGTAACTTGCATCGCGTGATGATGGCCGCTTTTTGTGTAAGCACAGACACAAGGCAAAGCGCATTATGTTAGTAAACTATTATTAGACGAGTATGTTTTAAGCTTTATCTAATCATAAACCTCCATTAAAATGTAATCATTAACAAAACACTATAATATATTGATGGGTAGATGATCTAGGAATATATCAGAATGGCATTGGTAGTATGCGATTATTCCAAAGCAAGAACTTTCTCCCACTCATTTGCTTTTGGTAACTGTGGTTCAAGCTGTCGCTCTTATTTTACATAGGAATAAAGCTCACCCAATATTTCAAAGCAAATGAGTGAGTAGTAGGTAGTAGGTATTATGTAATTAACACTTTCGGCACCGCAACGTCAATTAACTCGTTGTTTTTTTTTACCTCCGTGGAACACAGTGTCATAAAGAACGTGCGTGCTTTCTCAACAATCGTCGCTACTAGAGGAAAAAGCCGTTAATTAACCTAAGCCGTGTATGTGCGACCAGGGGCCTATTTCTCGTACCTTATTAGACTAGTAATATTAGTCCATGGGCTAATATTTTTTACAAGTTTACAAATTTGCGTTTCTCGAAGCCAATCTAATAAAATATTAGTTATTAGTTACCAACTAATAAATATTAGCTAATATTATTAGACCTATTTTGTTTGGTTTTGGTTTCTCGAATACAAAAAAAAATAACTACACTTGTAAAATACACTCATAAAGCTATTAGTCGCCAAAGCTTGGTAAAAAATATTAGTCTAAGCTATTAGCGTGTTACTTATCGCAGTTAACTAAAGAAAATTATACAATTTGGGCAGATTCGGATGAGAAATAATTAAAATTGTTAATTCCCCCCCTTTTTACACGACTGCCAAAAGGAGAGTATATGTGTTCAGCCCCTATGTATGTTTCATATTTTCTTTAAACGCGCAGATCTTCGCGACCACTTAACTGTTCTTACTAGTGTAAGGTATCATTAGAATCCTCGTGACGTCGCGGGTAACATAGGACATATGACGTCACGTTAAAAATAATATGGTGGCCTAGAAATTCAATATTATCTAACCAAAAAAAATAAATATGAAAGAAACCTATCGAGTTTGATATCAAAATGAAGAGCTTCAAACAACGATTACGAATATGTACATAACTTATATGTGTGTAACTTATTCAAGAAGAGCGAGATTCATTAAAATTCAATCAAATCACAAAGAATAATATGTGATCCAGACGCTATGATTTGGGTATCAAATTAAAGCATTTAACATGCGGATTGTAAATACATATACAAGTTATATCTTTAAGTATATGTACGAAGAGAAAACTCGAAATGTTCTACATCGCGGTATTGAAATTTTTCTTTGAATTGCAAGCCGTGACAGAACTGTCACCGCTGACACGGGGCTTAGTGTGTATGAAACAGATACATTATATTATAAGTGTTTGTGGTCGAGTGGTACAACGCACGACTGCTACGCAGCGGTCATGGGTTCAATCCCCAGCTTGTGCCGATGAGTTTTTCGAAAAACTTATGTACATCATCATTTGATATCATCACAAGTGCTTTACGGTGAAGGAAAATATCGTGAGATAACCTGTTTGTGAGTTTCCAACAAGTATTGGGCCAGTGTTGGGACCACACAAAATAGGCACGTTAGATGTCGAGTTGCGGAAAATAGCTATAACACAATATTTAATAAACATGGAAATAACATGTACCTACGTAAATAATTTACGAGATACGAGACATTTAACCACATATGTATGCTTAGTACATGATTGGTAGGTACCACGAATTAATAAACTACTCCGTGGTAGGTACGTCATTTTGTCGCCGCGAGATAGATTTTCCATCTTTTACTAACTATATGAATAAAAGAGGGATGGATAGTCTATTTTGTAGCGACATACTGTCGCAATAATCATGTGCTAATGCCATGTACGTACCTCACTAATATCAAAGATTTCTAGATATGATTTGAATATCAGGCAACCATATTCATCATACCTAACAATACAATAACAACAGCAATTGTGGCCAAACAAAATTGCTATACGTGCCATACAGGTGCATCAAAATTAACACTTGAAATATGTTAAAAAATAAATTGTATTTAGGCCCTTTTTCGCCTACGGCCCTTCGGCCATACGCAGATGTTCAGCCTTCGCATTTTCTCGAAACAAATTGTCGGGTCTGCGGCCCTGAGATTCGTTTTAAAGCTACACTTTTACATTGTATAGCGAAGGAGCGCTGGGCTCTGGTAGCTCGGTCTTCGGCCTCGTAAGGCGGCGCCCCTCTGGAAGACACATCGGGCTATCAGTCTTACGCGGAGTGCGGTCTACTACTTTCGCAAATTATCCAAACGATCGTCGGGCCTGCGGTTCTTTTTTATGTTTCACTACCTATTCCATTACGTGCCCTGATAGCGCTAAGCTCTGGCTTCGATTGTTAAGATAGTTAAGAAGGACGGTTGTACCACGTGGACTCGCCCGTCGAGCCTCCAGTCCTCGGGATCGCGCCGAGAGCACCCCGATAGTGACGCTCCAAGTCCTCGGCTCTAAGCGGAGCTGGGCTTATTCAGATACTGGGGTAGTTGAAAAAGCTCGGTAGCTGTGTCATGCTAGGGCACTCTTAGTGAAAGTCCGGGCCTCTTCCTTCACTTGTCCGGGCCGATGTCTGGGCTCTGGTAGCTAGGCTTTCGGCTTCGCGAACCAATGCCCCTCTTAGGGACGATTTGGACCTTCAGCCCTACGCGGAGCAGGGCCTACGGTCTT
This sequence comes from Thaumatotibia leucotreta, assembly GCA_025490895.1. NCBI lineage: Eukaryota > Metazoa > Arthropoda > Insecta > Lepidoptera > Tortricidae > Thaumatotibia > Thaumatotibia leucotreta. The sequence continues at coordinate 4,910 of JALPQI010023414.1, forward strand.
CGCAGGTTGTCAATACTACTTCAATATTTCGATTATTTTTTATGTTACCCTATTTCACCGCCCAGCGTGGTAACGCTGGGCTCTGGCGGCTCGGATTTCGGCCTCGTGAGCTGGCGCACCTCTGAGGCCCGGACTCTGAGGTTGACTCAACGCGGAGCTCAGCTTTTGGTCTTCGTTAGAGTTTGTAGCAAACCATCGGGCCTAAGACAGTTGACCCTTTGACCGCCACTGGCCGACAACTAAGCCAATGCAGTAGAAACTTACGCGGTACGCCGTAAAGTTAAATTTCGTTTAAATAATCACGTACGCGTGGTGTCTGGAGCTCAGCATATTCGTTCGTCTGGCGGTCAAAAGGTTACCGTTAGGACGGTTTTACCGTGTGGTCTCACCCGTCGGGCCTTCGGTCCTACATGGATGTCTGTGGTAATTGAAGAAGCATGGTAGCTCAATTTTCTCACAGCTCGGCCTTCAGCCTTGCTCCAAATTACTTGCGAGTGACACGCTTGGGCCTTCGAAGTGATAGTCAGGGCCTCCGCGAGCTCTGCTTTCGGCCTCCCATCCTGAAGCTCACCCTTCAGAAGTTCGAACTCGCTTAGCATAAATTTACATTGGTTTCGCTAACGTTCCGGCCCTCGCGCGGCGTGCCCTACGGCTTCGCCTAAAATACCTGGAGTGAGAACTCTTCGGGCCTCCGGAGCGAACTTCGGTCCTTCACAGGGTCAGCCTTCCAAATTTTATCGAAATTTAACGAATCTTCGAATACCTACACTAAAAGGGTCTACTCAGTCGGGGAACCTTTCATTACGGAAAATATAAACATTATGAAGGTTCCCCGACTGCAATCAAAACAAAATATCGTAAGTAATAATAATAAGACAAGTGCTTATATGTAGATACGCTCACAAGAATAAACCTGAAAAAGGAATTATTTTTACTTTTAAGAACGTTTTTAAACGGCAGTCGTGTTTTTTAATTTTTTTATTAATTTATTTATTACGTTTATCTATTTAGGTTAACGTGTCCGAAAACCGTCCAAATAAAATATCTCTGGCTTCCAATATACAGTGTGTGGCCCTTAACACGGGAGAAAAATGAAATGAGTGACTCCTTAGACTATCGGCAATAATCCTGTAAAGGTCTTAGTGTTTCAAAGTGGTTAAGTTCGGAGATATTGTCATTCAAAGCTATGGACCTTTAGTACTGGATCTTGGCATCACGATGTCGTAGCTTGTCAGTCGCAATACATCTTGATAGTATACCAGGTACGAAGTCATAACAATAATTTTGTTTTTATTTTTACACTAATTTGCTAAGGTTTAAAAAAAAAATTGTACAGTTTTCAATGATTTAAAAATAATAAGTTATTGATAACTTTTAATTCAAGTAAATTAATCCATATTAATGAAAATGTAATAAAGCAAAGCATGGGTAATACCCCCATCAGCCAAGCTGGACTAATATTTTTTATAAGTGTACCAATATTAGTTACCAGTCTAATAATTATTTTCGAGAAACAGAAAATATTAGGACTTGTAAAATTTTCACTAGTAACTAATAACTAATATACTTGTAAACTAATAGTTACGAGAAATAGGCCCCAGCTTTAGAGTGACAGATTCGAACGAAAAGTCACGTGACGATTTCCTTATATTGCTATTACGTTACATTACGTTTATCACAACACAAGTGCTTGCTGTATGACATCTTGGCTAGGGCCCCTGTTGGTTTGCTAGGCTGTGACAAGGATACTTAAAAAGAAAATGTACTTACTAATTATAGTGTGTCCAATAAGTAGAAACCTTGGGCAGTAGAAAAACACGTCATATTTAAAAAATGTAGGCGCGTATTTTTGATCGCTCATAGAACATTTGAATTTGATACCTTTTTTCACTGCTAAGTAGTTACACAAAATTTAACTATACGTACACAAAAATTACCTATGACGTTACATTTTTTAATTTTTTTTAGTAATAATGACCTTTAACTATGTATTTTTTTATTTATTTGTGCCTATAAAAGAGTTAAATGATGGATCCATTATAATTATAATATTTAAATTACCTATGTCATCTGAACGAAAGCGAAATTAATTTCGTTGAAGACCTTATTGTACGGACGTCGCTGTATAAGAAACAAATACAATTTCCGCTTAATTTCCGTCATAGATCTTATCTGGTGTAACGAGAGACTTAGCATTCAGTGACTTCCCGACATTGGCAGGGTTTTATTGGACCTTAAGCTGAGTTTACACGAGCAAGTCATTGCTGCCAGTTTTGAGACGCAGCTATGGGTAAGAGGGAGTGCCAAATGTCTAATTCTTTCTCGCTGTGTTTCAAAACTTGTGACTGATCCAATTTTGTGTATGAAAATAAAAAATAATGAAATATAACGACAAATATCAGTAACAAACTAAAATTCAAACAACTGGATTAACGTTATGTTTTATCCCAACTCACCCCATTCAACGGCAGGTACTGTTAATAATTCTAGTAAATGTCTTTGCCGATCAGTGAGTAAATAAATCTCTTGGACTTATCTTTATAGGTAGATTCTTGAACTTACAAATTTAAAGTTTAAAAAAATGATTCCAGTGGCCTATTTCACCATAATTACAAGTCTGACAATTGTAAAACATAACTGTTACTGACGTCACAGGCCTCCGTAGGCTACGGCTACCGCTTACTATCGGACGGTCCATGTGCTTGTTTGCCACCAACATAAAATTATTACGAATAATGTTATTATATCGTTAATAAACTACTTTTTATTTTCCGAAACCCGAGACAATTGTCGCGAGGCTTAGTACAATTTTCATTAAATCTTGACATGTGGTTCGGCATATTATGTCGGAATTTCGCTACAATTGTCGTGTTTTTTGTGACAATTGTAATTTTGCTTTGCAAAAAAGAAGTTATTTACTGCTGATTTATTCAAGTTCTTGCACTACATTTTATGTTGGAGGCAAACAAACGCACGGCCCTTCCGTTGGTAAGCGGTAACTGTAGCCTATAGACGTCCCCGATTGGAGAAACAGAAAAATTACAATTGTAGCACTTGTCAATGTTGTGAAATTGGGGCCAAGCAAATTCCGATCAAAATAAAATTTGTAACTAGCCAGGGGTATTGTCGTGATGATGATTATGAGTGGTATTAGGACAATCAGTCCAATAATTTGACGCGACCAAATTGTAACGTAGATACAGTATGTAATTGAACAAAAGGCTAACCTTTTTGCCTCCTGATACGGTCAACATGGGACCGTATCACAATAGCATAGTTTTTAATTGTAAGGCATGCTGAATTGTTAAGAAGAGGGTATACATTTAGTACCTTAACAAGTAAGATTCAGGTGTTTTGCGCACGACAATGGCAAATAAAAAAGGAACAAGACACAAGTAACAAAACAAAAACAAAACTAGCTGGACAGATATAAACGCGAAATATTACTGTAAGCGTTCTTTTCCAGTTAACCTTTAAACAAATATTGTAGGTTAACAACCACTGTTAGGGGAAAGTGGGTAGGATTCGTACAGCAGGAGCATTCGTACACTGGTCATATCTCCGCTATCCGACACGCGAAAATGTTCATATTTTAATGTATAACGGCTACTAATATGCATAACTCACTACCGAGAAGGGATGGAAATATGGCAGCTAGTTTCTTAAAAAAAAAAAAAACGTGTTTTTGGCACCTCAAAGTAATTATAAGAGTCATTTTTAAATGCATTTATTTCAGAGAGCTTCGCTCAGATACAAACATAATTAAATACACTTCATTAAGCAAATCTTTGAACTACATATGGAATGGTTTATTTTATGATAAGGATTCCGGTTATTTTTATTTTTTGTTTTAACTTTTTCATTTTTGGTTGGGGTACTTTCGTACAGCCAAGAATGTATGAGAATCCTTACTGTACGAATGTACTCCAATATTTTTTTTAGTGATAATATTGTTATTTCCAAATGAAGTCGTCGATATATATAATAAATATTTGTAAATAAATACAGACAGACGAATAGGTACTGTGGTAATAAATACTATGTACGAAGGTACCCCACGCATGGGGCGCTTTCGTACAATTTTCATTTTTTGGGAAAAACTATCTGACGTTCTTACCTTACTTTGTATTAGCTCTAAGCTGAACTTTTATGAAGGCCAGATAATATAGCCACCAAGCAACATTGATTTCATTTAAAAATTGCTAGTACTTTTTCTACGAGGCATAGAGTAAAAAGTGTACGGATCTTCCCCACTTTCCCTTACAGGAAAAAAAAACTTAGCAATTAAATATTCTAGAAATCCAATCAGGAAAGTTTTTAACTGTTAGTATACGCAATACAAATCATATAGTTGAAATAATCGCCATTAATCATTCATCACGACGACTGACTTCTCACGCCCATTTTCGAGGAGTTTGATTGGACAGCTCATTTGTTGGATAGATTCAGACAGCGTTAAACTCATTGCTGGAAAGCATACAACGTTCAAGAATGTCAATAGAAAGATACAATCGGGACAGAAATAAAAAAATATCGCGTTTCTCGCTGCAGAATTTGCTAAAATGTCTCGAAGATCCGCAGCACCCTTCGATGGGTCCGTTTCTTCGCTTCATAAACCTGACGGGCAATTGGCATCCACATATGGAATTGAAATCCACCCGTGTCAAACAGTACATATTTTACATAGCGATGACTTTTTTCTTCAGTCAGTATATCAAATGTGCTGTGAGCATGGACCCTAATGCTCTCCTTTTCATTCTACAATCCGCTCCTTTCCACATGGGAACACCAAAATCCCTATTTTTCCGGAAGCATCATCATCTGTGGGAGAAATTGATTCACTACATCTCTAGCACAGAGTTGCAACAGATTGCCGAAAACGATGATGAGGTTATTAAAGCAATGAACGAATACATGGAGAGGGGTAGAAGAATCATTTACGGTTTCTGGTTCATGTGCATCTGCGTCAACATAAGCATATTTACTGAGCCGTATCAGAAGAATAAAATTGTCCATGAGAACGGAACAACCATCTACGTACCTCTTTTCCATTTCTACCTTCCCTTCAACCAGGAGGTTCCCCCGGGATACTATTACTCTATGTTTATTCAGACGATAGTGGGCAATACAATGAGTACATATGTCATATCCTGGGATTCGATGGTGATATCTTCGTTAGTATTTTTCGCTGGACAACTGAAGATATCCCGCTTCTATTGCTCCAAAATTATAGATCCTCAGAGTGTAACGAGAAGTCGCCAGAATATTATAAGATGTCACAAATTCCACACGTCTCTCGTTGAGTAAGAGTTTTTTTTATATTATTCAGCTTGTTTTCAAGTTGGCTTATTGAGGAGTGTTTTTTAGCTAGTAAGTAGCAGAAATGTTTGTGAGTTAAACTCGTATTTTTTCTCTATTTTTAAGGGCTCTCGGTCGTGTCCGGGTTTCGTGTACCCGTTTCCGTGTACCCGTTTCTTTGCTACCGGGAAACGGGTTTTTTACCCGTTGGGAACGTTTAATTAGGAACCGTGTAATTAAGATACGGATACCCGAGTACCTTTGTCTGATCCGCCCTCAATGTGTAGTGGCAGTGGCAATCTAAAATATAGGTACGATTTTATATTTGAACAAAGTATTGAACCGCATTTAACCTGCAACAAAGAAAATTTCTAGCTGCGTAATTCGTAAAAAACTGCGAATTTTTCGGTAGTTATTGTTTTGTTTCAGACTTTTTACTAATAAAAACATAGGTTTTTCGAATATTCAATTGTAATGGATCCGCAAGACTCAAGCTTGAAAAAGTTTCTAAGTGGATCAGCGGACCCGCGCTTGGAAACGTTTCTAAGTTGGAAACGTTTCTTGGCGTTTCGTGTCGTTCGGGTTCTTAGTACCGTCGGTGCTAAGGATCCCTGTACACGTGTCTGCGGGTAACACGGATACCGGTAGCCCTAGGAATGTCCTGGAGCAATTGCAAGGATTTTGTGGACTACATACTTATTATAAACGTGAAACTTTTTTCTTCCATAAAGATCGAAAGAGCTCACGATTCTGAATGAAAACAACATGAAAATACTCATTAAAACATTAGGGGTAGTATTTTTGCAAGAAAGGCTCGTTTGGCCCATATAGAGATAAAATAAAATTTTTGGGCCAAACGAGCCTTTCTTGCAAAAATATACATTGCGTAACTACCTAAATAGTTGCTTTTTATATAGCCTATATTGCTATTCAAAATTGTATCCTATTGTTGGGCAAAGGCCTACCCTGTTTTTCGCAATTTGTGGGACCTTTTATATGCTTCCGTCAGTCGTTACGGAATGAATCATGATTGATTAGATAATGGGCTCCAAAGAATGCGATCATACGCATAGTTAATTTTATAGTTAAGTAGAGGACTGAGTAGAAGGCTCAGTTGAAGCTGATGATGTGAATAGATAAACCTTAAATACAGAAAGCGTGCAATTTTTAAACCAAGGAACTAACGTATTTTTTCTAAGCAAAGGAATAATACGTTAGTTTGCATGATTTTTAAATAAAGTCATACTTTTCTATTCATTTAGCGCATTCAAAAACGATTCGGACATTTACTTATTTTGTTTGTAGTAAGTAATAGAAATAAAAATTATTTTGTAGAAATAAAGCTTTTTTGACCAGATCTATTTTGTAGGCACCAGAAGTTATGCCAGGACCTAGTATCATCCGTGATGTTCATATACCTTGTTGTCATCTCTATCAACATAGGTGCCAGCACAATACAAATTGCAAAGGTACGTATAATATTACTTATATTTCTTTTTCATTATTTTAAATTGATTGTATGGGGGGCAACTTTAAGCTTTAATTCGATAACGTTCCAAATACTGGACATGGTCTTTGACCCACTTTTTGTATTTTTTTCCAACCAGAATTTTGCACAAGTGAATAATTTAATAAAGTCACCTGTTGTATGTATGTGTGAGTGACGTGTTCGAATAGGCGTTTGTATTATTTGTGTTACTAATTTAAAATATGTGTTCTCTATTCTCTCACAGACTCACACATACAACAGGTGACTTTCTTAAAATTTTCACCTATATTAAAATTATTGGAAGCTTGAACACACGACCATCCCTATTTAATTATCGAATTAAGGGGTAACATTGCCCATGAACGAATGTAATACATTTTTTTTATCAGCCTGGTTTAGTGTCCCACTGCTGAGAAAAGGCGTCCCATCTTTTCCTCCATCCGGCCCGGTCGTCACAATTTCTCCCGCCAATTCGGATAAAACGCATTCAGGTCGTCCCGCCATCTCCTTCTCGGTCTGCCAATGCCCCGGCCAGCACCATCGAAGGTTTCCCGTGGGTCCCAGTTTGAAACCATTTTAGCCCACCTTGCTGGGTGCATACGGCAATCATGCCCGGCCCAGTGCCTTTTAATGTAATACATAATTATTCTTAAATTATATTTGCAATTACAGTCGTCAGGTGACTTCGCAGTGATGTTGGGAGGTATGACATTTCTGTTCGGGATTTTGATCCAGCTTCTGCTGTTCTATTGGTGCAGCAACCAAGTCACAGTCGAGGTTAGTATGTCCATTGTCCAGTGTCACTTATGAGCTGCCATTGTGAGCTTAACGCGGACCTGCTTTCTACCAATTGCGCTCTTACTCGCATATTTATTCTTCTTCTTGTCTTTCTCCGTCCACTGCAGGACATAGGCCTCCTCTATTTCACGCCATTGGCGATCGCAGTAACGTGTCCACTATGATGACGCTGCTACCCAACATCAATCTTCTATCAAAGAATGGTCAGTGACACTTCAGTTCCTTAGTCGACTCTTACGACACTCGCGGGACGAGTTGGGGTGGTGATAAATTATTCTTACAATTTTATTCCTTTTTCTGGTTTATTCTTGTGAACGTCTTGGGAACCTTTTATTACGGAATACGTAAATACCTATATAAATATACACTTTGGCAGTGTGATGACGACAGCAAGAATACATTTATTACCACCCCAACTCTACCCGCGGGTGTCGTAAGAGTCGACTAACGGATTGAAGTGTCACTGACCATTATTTGATAGAATGATGGGCAGCAGCGTCATCATAGTGGACACATTACTACGATCGTCAATCTGCTTACCCAGCGTGGTGATTATGGGCATTTATCTCCTAATGCGTCTACACGCAAAGTTAACAGGAGAGGTCCCTACCCAGCAGTGAACTGAGATAGGGTGATGATACGTTTGTATTTCTTTAACATGGACGTACCGTTACACGCCAAGCATTACTTAGGCCTAAGGCACTGGACTCACCGCGAGCTACTAAGCTATGAACTATCGGCTATAAACACGAACAAAAGATACGCACTCCCGTGTAAATAAACGAGACACGGCGATACTCGCCCGGCGGTGATAGCTGATAGCTGGGCGAGTATCGCCGTGTCTCTTTTCATAGCTTAGAAGCTCGCAGTGAGATCAGTGCCTTAGACTTACGAAGAAAATAAGAAAATGTCCTATAATTGCAGAGTGAAGCAGTCGCTTCCGGTATATTTGAAAGTGAATGGATAACTACAGACGCGAAACTCCAGAAAGAAGTAGCATTGCTGCAACTCACTATGTCCAAACGGCTCGCTTTTAAGGCTGGTCCGTGCAATGAGATGTCACTGAGCATGTTTTTATCGGTAAATATTTTTTAAGACTACTTTTTGTGGAATGAGTCAAATTTTGCCGTGTGGTGACGGCAGTAAGAATACGTTTGTCATAACTTCGACTCTTCCCGCGGGTGTCGTAAGAGGTGACTAATAGGGTATCTATATGTAATGTAATACTTACACAGGTCTTAATTGTGTGGAAACTTTGAGAAATATCTTACGACTGAAAAGTGAACAGATTAACAAATGATAAACATGAAATAAAACTATTTAAATGCATTACAATATCGCAAATATTACTTAAATTTAACTACATCCCGTTTCGAACACTTTACACGGTTCGGGTGTCTACGGGTGAGCGATATAATCGGTTTAAATAGAACGTATTGTGAAAACACGAATCAAATTATTTATTAACTAAATATTCTGATAATATTTCCTTCTGTTACCGCGAGGATTACACATGAAATAAAACGATGAAAACGGATAAACTCGCGTATATTAACGGATGACTCCGCAGACCACGAACCCTGTAAAGTGTTCGAAACGTCGGAATGAAGTTAAAATTAGTTAATATACGCGAGTTTATCCGTTTTCATACTTTTATTTTAAATAATCAATAATAATCAATAATACTTATACAATATTTTGATTTGTACTTTTTATTTTTCCCCAGTAGTCACATCACTTAATATTATCATCATCATCATCATCATATCAGCCGAAAGACGTCCACTGCTGAACATAGGCCTCCCCCAAAGATTGCCAAAATGACCGGTCCTGCGCCACCCGCATCCAGCGGACTCCTGCGACCTTCACCAGGTCATCGGTCCACCTTGTGGGGGGCCTACCCACGCTACGCCTTCCGGTACGTGGCCGCCACTCAAGAACCTTCCCGCCCCCCCCCCCCCCCCCCTACTCAGCTTTCGCGGCTGATGCTTGTACCCCTCGGCCACTCGGTCTTAGCGGTTTAAATAGTTTTATTTCATGAGTAATCATCGCGTTGACCATAAACATAACATTTTTATTGTTACAGATCATAAAAACTGGCTACAGCTTCTTCACACTACTGAATGAAACCAGTTAAAGCAAATGCCACCTTGGCAATTTTTGCCGCATACATTGCTGTTTCTCATAATTATATCACTTGAATGCAATTCACCTACTAAGCCAGCAATGACTCAAAAACGTTATTTAGAATAATAATAGCTACGAACAAATAAAACATGGAAGTTACAAGCCATACTAAATTGTCTTTTAAAACGGTCATTAAATTCTGTAATGTAACAAGTAACCTCAGAAGACATAATTATTCCTTTTGTATGAGAGTAACAGTTTGCCTTCTGAGACATTGACCAATAGGCTACTTGACCCATTTTTAAAGTTTGTCGTATATTATTAATCAATATCAGATTAACGGAAAAAAAATATAAATATATTTTTTCACGACCTAGAAAACCGCAAAATTATAACTTAAAATTTAAACTTTCGTTACCGCGCGAAAACGATACTAGCCATGTTAATGCTTAGATTATCTGTGGTGTGACGTCACTCAAACCGAAAACAAACATTTGACATGTCGCTTACGTTATGTCAATGTCACAGCAAAGCTACATGCCTATATGTCCATGGCAAATTTCACTCGTATAAGGTTTGACATGAAGTTAGTTTAAGATCCCATGACGTCATATCATGGCCGACACTGTTTTCAGGGAACGAAATTAAAAAAAATAATACAAATTTTTCAATAAAACATATGTACCCATCAAACACTTTTAATA
>JALPQI010023415.1:0-17036 GCA_025490895.1 Thaumatotibia leucotreta
ATTCGAGCCGGTAGCAGTCGAGCCAACGTATATTTGTGACCGAGATTATGGGATGACAATCTCGGTCACAAATATACGTCGATTGTCCAATCGAAACATTAATTTTGATTTTAGGATACATTATTTCTACGATTTTCGACACAGCGAATATTCGATCCATAATAGCCACTCAATAGCTTTTGGTAACTGTGGTTACCAGCTGTCACTCTTATTTTACATAGGAATAAAAGTAGCAGTTGAGCCAACGGACTTTAAGATACTCCTATAGTGCGTACGTATCTCAAGTTCCGATTCAATAGTGACATACGAGGTTACTAAGAGTGGTGACAGTTTTCATAAGAACTCTACCTGAACTTCACTCCACAGAATGTGATATTTTTCTGCGCGAGTGCAAGACTGAATTTTCATAGTAGAGGAGAGTGGGGTACAGTGGATCCCTTTTTTTTTACAAATGTTGTAGTGGTGTTATTTTTATTTGTAAGTTTCTAGATACCTTATTGTCCCACCTATTCCTTAGAGGACACATTTTCCAGCACAAGTATATAATTTACATATAGCTTTAAAATCATTTTCATTATAAAAAAGTGAACTAAAGTTACCTCTTCAATCAAAATCACAGAACAGTTCCTAGTTTGAGGTAAAAAAAACCAAGAACAAGACTTTTCAGGTATAATTGAAAGTATCTTCCGTTATTTAGTTACTCCAATATTAGTATCACACAGATGAGCAAATTCGTGAAAAAAGAATACCGGATTATTAAAGCGATAAATAAAGCTAATGCAAAATATTCACAGTGCACCTTTATTCACTGTACCCCACTCTCCCCTATTTTTCTGCACAGTCTGGTTGGTACTGTATGCAGATATTTTCTCGCATAATGCATTCGCATAACATAGTTTGATGTTGGTGTTGATATGTAGACCTCTTTAACTCTTGTCGGTTTCGATCACCGACACTCATGTAGAAAATGCTCACTTTCATCACTTGTATTCAGTAACAATATTTATTCGGCAAAACACAGCTCATAATAATGTCGAAAATTAAATAGTATATAAACATTATACTTAATTACAAATATATGAATGTTTCTTGTCACCAAGTTCAATACCATTTTCTTGAAACGTGTTCCGTTACATTTTCATTAGGTTCTTTCCGCTGAAGTATCTTCCCAATCTTCAACTGTATTTCAATATTCAACTGAAAAAATATGATTGTATAAATATAAGTATGGTTGTGAGATTAACAAGCCAAAGAAAAAGGCAAGTGTCATGATTTGGCAAGTAACGATTAAGTTAGCGTTTACTCGATACGTAAAGTAGGCGCTCGGCGCTTGATTCATGATGTACTGGAGCATCATGTGAGCGTGATAAAATGCTTTATGTATAGAGTAAACTCTAACGCTGAACAAAGTGTGCCCCGCCTGGAAAATGCCAGTGTTATGACCAGCCAGGTCAACAGATTTGACCCCGTGTGACTTTTTTTGTGGGGTGAGGTGAAACGGCGAGTATACGTTGAAGAGGCCCAAGTCCAATAATAAGAGCATTTTGATGAACTTAAAAGTGAAAACTTGTGATGGGAAATATCGAAGGAAACCTTCATGTAAATTAATTAATAAGCATGAGAAATGGACTCCATTAATTAGGTATGTTTTTTTGATTCCAATCATTGTACATAATAGTAGTTTATGCAACCGTACGTAATGCCTGATTACGTATAGTTGCATACACTACTTTATCTACACACATATCATAAGTGCTCTAAGATGCGTTCAGAAACAGAGCCTTCTCATACTTGGCTCTCGACTTTTGCGGCAACAGGTTGTTAGTTGCTGTCATAGCTGCATTGAGTATGTCCAGCGGAGTGCTCATATCGTTATCCAAGTCACTGCCACTCATTATCAAATAATCCAACTAAAACTATTCATTTATTCAATAAAAAATACAATTACAGAACGAAATAGGTACAAGAAATACAAACTTAAAACTAAAAATCAAATAATTATCAATATTATCACAAAGTATTTACAACTTTTCACAATTTTTCACTTGTAAGGCAATAAACAAAAGGCAGGAATGGCACCGATTTGAATTTCTGTATTTTTTTTAAATCATAGACTACCGAATGATGTCCCTATTCTTGTCACTCGATATGAAAATATCGTCCGATTGTTACTAAAAAATATACTGAATTAACTTATTGTGTTGATGACTGGCTGAATATTTATAGATACCAGAATAGGCACCCCACTTGAATCTGACAGCTGTTCCAAATTTAAAACTCATAACCTCCGGAAAAATCGTATATAATGTTAACTTTATGTATGTGCCAAGTTCTGATGGTGGGTAATGCTGGTCATTGTCTATTGTTTCTGGACGCATTTTAGAGCACTTAACGATATTTGTGTAGATAAAGTTGATTTAAAATTTTGAAATACGCCTCAATAAAGAAAGTTTCTGTGCTACTTTGTAATTTTATCACGTTTCCCCGACATAATTTAAAACATTCGACAAATTTAACACACAGAAAATTTCTTTATTTTGACGGTCCTAAGCCCGTGCAAGTAAGACGGAGGATTTGGGATCTAGTAAGATATTTTTGCCAAGTCATAATGATAAGTTAATACCCGATGCACATTACCGCCGCCGCTTTTCCAACCCGCCATGCCGCGTGCGATGACGTTTTAAATAAATAGTTGCCAGTTCGTGTGTTTTGCTAGTTATGCACATTGATAATGCGCAATGCGTCCAAATTTCCTGTTAGGTTTGCGGATAAGTTAAAACATTGGTATTTCAGTTTTTTTGTACCTACTAACAAAAAATGCTAGTATTCTGTAACTTGGACTACTATTACGTATGTTGATTTTTTGTACTGGTGAAAAAGTAACCCATGTATTAATAATATATATAGCTGCATTACCACTCATTTCTGAATGACATGATTGTTCTCCCGGAAGGAGTTACGGTAGGGGTTAGTGTTATATACCGTCGTATAGAGGGCGCGCCGGTGACCTAGGGAAAAATCTGACATTTCAGGATTTGCTCCCTGGTCAAAAAATGTTAGACGGCCAGACCAAACCGTGAGACCTAGGTGGGGGGTGCTCGACCAAATGTCATAGGGAACTGCTGACAGTTTTTGAAGCCGCAAAAATTTTTCAAAAAAAAAAAAAAAAATTTTGCACTCAATTTTCAAAATGGTCCTTCGAGCCGGATTTTTTTGTGGTAGAATCTCTCAGGGTCCTAGATTAAAGAAAAAGTGTTTTTGTGATTCTCGGATCCAAGATGGCCGCCGTAGGGCCCGTCAAAGTTTGTATGGGAACTCTTAAACGGGGGGAGATAGGTGGGGGGTGCTCGACCAAATGTCATAGAGGACCCCGAGAGCTGTCAGGTGGGAAAAAAATTTTTGCAAAAAAAATTTTTTTTTTTTTTCGAAAAAAATTTTTTCATCCGATCGAGCTGAAAATCGCTGTGCGTGACTATTGGGCTCTCCAGATTCCGAAAAAATTTTTTTCAGATTTTTTGCACAAAAAAAAATTTGTATGGATTTTTCGAAATAATGGTCCGATCGCGCTGAAATTTGGCATGCGGGCATTATTTGGGCCCAGGAGTGATAATCTGAAAAAAAATTTGGAAAAAAATCCAAGATGGCGGACACCCCGAACAAAAAGTCAAAATCCTAAGTAAGTTAAGCGAGCCCGAAGGGCGAGCTTCAGGCCGGGAGGCCGAAGGCCGACCCCGCGGAGGGCCGAAGGCCCGGAGCTTCATTCCCGGGGCCCAAGGGGGTCCCGAACTCCAGTAATTTTGGGCGAGGCCGAAGGCCTCGCTGCAGGAGGGCCGGAACATTACCAGAAACAATATAAATCTATGTTAAGCGAGCCCGAAGGGCGAGCTTCAGGGTGGGAGGCCGAAGGCCGACCTCGCGGAGGGCCGAAGGCCCGGAGCTTCACCCCGAGGGCCTAAGCGCGTCACCTCCAAGTAATTTAAAGCGAGGCCGAAGGCCGAGCTCCGAGAAAATCGAGCTACCAAGCGTTCAACAACCCCAGTATCTTAATAAGCCGAGCCTGAGGGCCGAAGGCCCGATGGCGAGGCGTCAAGCCCGCGAAGGCCGAAGGCCGAGCTCCGCGTAGGGCCGAAGGCCCGGAGCGTCACGATCGAGGTGCTCTACGCGCGAGCCCGAGGGCCGAAGGCCCGACGGGCGAGCCCACGCGGTGAAACTGCCCTTCCTAACTGTCTTAATAAGCGAACCGGAGGGCCGCAGGCCCGACGGTTCGCTTCGAACCCCAGCGAAGGCCGCAGGCCGAGCTCCGCGTAGGGCCGAAGGCCCGGAGCGTCCCATAGAGGCGCGGTAGCCTGCGAGGCCGGAGGCCGAGCTGCGAGAAAACAAAGCTTTTCTACGTATAATAAAATCTGTGTAACTATATAAGCTGAGCCGGAGGGCCGAAGGCCCGAAGGCGAAGCTTCGTAGCCGCGAAGGCCGAAGGCCGAGCTCCGCGTAGGGCCGAAGGCCCGAAGCGTCCAACACAGGCGCGCCAGCTCGCGAGGCCGAAGGCCGAGCTGCCAGAGTCCAACGCATTCATGCTACTCAATGAAAAAGTGTAACATGTAAACGAATCGGAGGGCCGCAGGCCCGACGATTCGTTTCGACAATCCGCGAAGGCCGAAGGCCGAGCTCCGCGTAGGGCCGAAGGCCCGAAGCGTCCCTCAGAGGCCCGACAGCTCGCGAGGCCGAAGGCCGAGCTGCAGGAGTCCAACGCATCCATGCTACTCAATGAAAAAGTGTAACATGAAAACGAATCGGAGGGCCGCAGGCCCGACGATTCGTTTCGACAATCTGCGAAGGCCGAAGGCCGAGCTCCGCGTAGGGCCGAAGGCCCGAAGCGTCCCTCAGAGGCCTGACAGCTCGCGAGGCCAAAGGCCGAGCTGCTTGAGTCCAGAACTCCTATGCTACTCAATGAAAAAGTGTAACTTGAAAACGAATCGGAGGGCCGCAGGCCCGACGATTCGTTTCGAGAACCTGCGAAGGCCGAAGGCCGAGCTCCGCGTAGGGCCGAAGGCCCGAAGCGTCCAACACAGGCGCGCTAGCTCGCGAGGCCGAAGGCCGAGCTGCTTGAGTCCAGAACCCCCATGCTACTCAATGAAAAAGTGTTACATGAAAACGAATCGGAGGGCCGCAGGCCCGACGATTCGTTTCGATAACCTGCGAAGGCCGAAGGCCGAGCTCCGCGTAGGGCCGAAGGCCCGAAGCGTCCCTCAGAGGTGCGATAGCTCGCGAGGCCGAAGGCCGAGCTGCAGGAGTCCAACGCATCCATGCTATTCAATGAAAAAGTGTAACATGAAAACGAATCGGAGGGCCGCAGGCCCGACGATTCGTTTCGACAATCTGCGAAGGCCGAAGGCCGAGCTCCGCGTAGGGCCGAAGGCCCGAAGCGTCCCTCAGAGGCGTGACAGCTCGCGAGGCCGAAGGCCGAGCTGCAGGAGTCCAACGCATCCATGCTACACAATGAAAAAGTTTCGAGCTCCGCGTAGGGCCGAAGGCCCGAAGCGTCCCTCAGAGGTGCGATAGCTCGCGAGGCCGAAGGCCGAGCTGCAGGAGTCCAACGCATCCATGCTATTCAATGAAAAAGTGTAACATGAAAACGAATCGGAGGGCCGCAGGCCCGACGATTCGTTTCGACAATCTGCGAAGGCCGAAGGCCGAGCTCCGCGTAGGGCCGAAGGCCCGAAGCGTCCCTCAGAGGCCTGACAGCTCGCGAGGCCGAAGGCCGAGCTGCAGGAGTCCAGCTCAAAAGCCCAACAACTGCGATAACAGTAAAAAATAATACAAAAACTATAATAAAAAAATTAAAGAAAATAAAAAACACATCTCCACGGCCTCGACCTCAGTCGACAAAAAGAGAGGCCCGCGAGGCCCTTGGGCCTCGCGCACAGAGCAAAAAACTAGTATATACATATATATACACATATATATATGTGGTCATATGTATATGTGGTCTGTCAAAAAAGTACCTATTACTGGAAAATAAACCTTGAAAATAAAATTCAAATTTCAATTACATTGGTGACAGACGTCCTTTCAGGACGCCTACACAGATCAGGGGATAAGGTTTAAATTTATCATTACCCTCCATACTTAACTTTAGTGGGTATACCTGCTTAGCCAATTTTGCTATTTGGTATTGTCGCTTATTGGAAAGGATGTCGATTAATTTAACCATACCGATAACTCTTTTCACAGAATAATTATTGCCGAGTGATTTAAAAATGCCACGAAGAAAAAAAACCTGTGACGAAATGGAGCTGTGGAAAAATATTATCCTGAATTACATGCCAAATTATACAATTATGTCACAGGGTGGATACGGCATACAAAAACTAAATCTGACATTTGTCTGTGCCTATGTGTGCGTACGGGTATGTTTGTATACGCGCAACTCGCACAATCACGCAACAGGGCTGCCTCAGATATGGCAGATTAACTAGTTGGTACTTAAGTAACAAATGAATATATACTTTAACCTGTACAATACACATTTACTAATTTCTAAGTTAGTATATAAATAACAGACTCACTTTCACCACAGAATAAGTAATTATAGCACATCTCCAACTCTAACGGAACAGAACAACGCAACCCAAGGAAACTATTGTTTTTCTCACGTCCAAGAAATATCACTTTTTTAACACCATTTTATCATTGTTACACGTGTCATCTACATAATAGTTACATATTGTGATAAACATTTTCATGTTAGTTTTAACATCTGCTTCGATAATATTGATGATGATTTTAACCAGCTTCGAGTTCCCTCGCACTTCCTCCAACTTCATCATCAGGCCTATCTTGTGGTATTTGACCCAACTGCTAATCCTAAAAAGCCAACATAGCATATCATTATCTGAAACCAACTCCGAGTTCCCTCGAACTTCCTTCAAGTTCATCACCAGACCCATCTTGTGGTATTTGACCCAAATGCTAATCCTCAAAAGCCAAGTTCCCTCGCACTTACTCCAAATTCATCATCAGGCCTATTTTGTGATATTTTACACATGCTCACCAAGAGGATCCTAAAAAGCCAACAGAACATATCATTATCTCAAACCAACTCCGAGTTCCCTCGCACTTACTCGAAGTTCATCATCAGGCCTATCTTGTGGTATTTGACCTAACTGCTAATCCTAAAAAGCCAACATAGCATATTATTATCTGAAGCCAAGCCAAGCTCAAGCCAATTCATCATCAAGTCCATCTTGTGGTACTGGACCTAACTGCTCACCAAGAGGATACTAAAAAGCCAATACAACGTACAACTATCTCAAGACCTCTCCGAGTTCCCTCGCATTTCCTCCAAGTTCATCATCAGGCCTATCTTGTGGTATTTGACCTAACTGCTCATCCTATAAAGTCATCGTAGGATATCATTGTCTCAAACCTACTCCGAGTTCCCTCGAACTTCGTCCAATTTCATCATCAGGCCTATCTTATGACACGGAACCCAACTGCATACCAAGATAATACTAAAAAGCCAACATAACATTTATCGATGTCAAATCAACTCCGAGTGCCCTCTTTGGTATATGACATTTAATATTTATAATTTATATAGTATTAAGTAGTGTGACTACTGGAGAAAAATAAAAAGTACAAATCAAAATATTTAGTTAATAAATAATTTGATTTGTGTTTTCACAATAATATATGTTAAATATTATTCTAACAATAAGTTTAGTGTCTCCCTGGCACAATTATTTGGAGTTTTCAAGAGATTTTTATCTATTTCTATATTGCATAAACAACCGCTTTTGATGACAAGGTCACATACCTAAAGACACCACATACCATAAGGTGAAAGTGCAAATAAAACATCATCATTTTACGTGTCCTCTATAGATACTTACCGTAAAATTTAATTTTTTTCATCGTTCTGTCGGTGGTATAAAAATATACATGTACATGCCACATTTAAGCTTTCTAGTTGATACTAAAGGTGCATGCAGACCAAAAGAGCATTCGCTGTTCTATCCCCCACTCTACGAAATCAACGAATCTCGTTTCGTGTAACGATCGAATTTCGTAGAGTTGGGGGTTAGAACAGCGAATGCTCTTTTGGCCTGCATGCACCTTAACGATCGCCGAGCTTAGCCACGGACGGACAAATAGACACACATACTGGAATATAAGGGACTGTGGGTTGAACTCCCAAATCTTTTTCTTATAATGAACAGACGGTCACCTTCATCATCATCATCACAGAGTTATTCACTTGTCGTTGGAGTATCTCCCAGCCCTCTCTTTCCCGTGCAAGATATGCATAACGTTTTCTTGTCGAGTTTTTTTGCCATGACAGTAAAGGAAAATACATTTCTTTTTCTTTATAATAATTGTTGAAATGGAAATACAATTTACTCTACTGTAGACTTACTAATTGAGCATAATTTAATCTAACAAGGTCGCAATTCTAACCTAACCTAACCGAAGCCACTTTGCCATAGCAGTGAATTACTGCTGACTTGCTGAGGTCGCAGTTGTATCCTAACCTAAACCACTTTGTCATAACAGTCAATTGCTGATAAGGTCGCAATTGTAACCTAACCTAACGTACTTACATTGATATAGTACTCATAGTAGTGACTTACTAATAAGGTGGCAGTTCTAACCTAAGGCACTGGTCTCACCGCGAGCTATCGGTTAAAAAACACGAACAAAAGATACGCACTCCCGTGTAAATAAAAGATACACTCTCTTTTTAACCGACTTCAAAAAGGAGGAGGTTTACAATTCGTCGAAATCTTTTTTTTTTTTTTAATGTATGTTCCCCGATTACTCAAAGACGCGTGGACCGATTTGAAAAATTCTTTTTTCGTTTCAATGGGTATACCTTCTAGTTGGTCGCATTGTCACCGAATCCAGATCTGATGATGGGATCCTGGAGAAATCGAGGGAACTCTTCAAATGTTGTAGGCACACATGACATTTTTCATTTATTTTCGAAGACTATTCAAATATTTGCGTCTAGTCATGAACTTTTACGTTGGTGATCTGATGATGGAAGGTACAACTCCTTAGCAATTAGGAGTTGGGGGATAATTCTTTAAGTATAACATATTTCGTGTATTTTGGAAGCTATTTGAGTATTTGCCTTTAGGTGGTCATCCTTTCATGTTGGTGAGCTGATGATGAAAGGTACAACTCCTTAGAGATTAGGAGTTGGGAGACAATTCCTTAAATATAACATATTTCATGTATTTTGGAAGCTATTCGAGTATTTGCGTTTAGGTGGTCATCCTTTCATGTCGGTGAGCTGATGATGAAAGGTACAACTCCTTAGAAATTAGGAGTTGGGGGATAATTCTTTAAATATAACACAGTTCATGTATTTTGGAAGCTATTTGAGTATTTGCATTTAGGTGGTCATAGTCTCATGTTGGTGAGCTGATGACGAAAGGTATAACTCCTTAACTGTTAGGAGTTGGAGGATAATTCTTTGAATATATCTATTTAAGTGTTTGCTTAGTAGTTATGACATGTTGGTTAGCGGTAAGTGATTCTTTAAATAATATAGGCATGCTAAGGCTGTTACCTATAATCTTTGAAATTATTCATACTTGCTGATGATGACATGTTGGTTAGCGGTAAGTGATTCTTTAAATAATATAGGCATGCTAAGGCTGTTACCTATAATCTTTGAAATTATTCATACTTGCTGATGATACAATGTATATCTCCTTGATAATGGGATAATTCTTTGAATATAACAACTGTCATACATTTTCGAGATCTATTTAAGTGTTTGCTTAGTAGTTATGACATGTTGGTTAGCGGTAAGTGATTCTTTAAAATAATATAGGCATGCTAAGGCTGTTACCTATAATCTTTGAAATTATTCATACTTGCTGATGATACAATGTATATCTCCTTCATAATGGGATAATTCTTTGAATATTTAAGGTATCCAGTTTAGGTTTTCTGGCCTATTACAGTGCAGTACATTCTAATTATAAGTATTTAGAGCATACTAAATAACGATTTTACACTACTAAAAAGCAAAAAATTGGCTTGGCACCGACTTCTAAGAAATCTGTAGCGTACCTAGCCATAATATTTTATTTCAATTAATAAGGTAAAAGGTTTAAAGGTTTGTGTAGGAAATCCTAAGAAGTAGGAACTAAAATTATTTTTGACTTTTTAGTTTGGGCGAATTTTTGAAGGCGGTTTTATTTTTATTTTAAAATATTTTATATTTACACGGGAGTGCGTATCTTTTGTTCGTGTTTGTAGCCGATAGTTCATAGCTTAGTAGCTCGCGGTGAGACCGATGCCTTACCTAACCCACTTTGTCCTACCCAGTTCTAACCTAACCTAACGTACTTTGATACAGTAGTGACTTACTAATGAGATGGCAGTTCTAACCTAACCTAACGTACTTTGATATAGTAGTGACTTACTAATGAGATGGCAGTTCTAACCTAACCTAACCCACTTTGTCCTACCCAGTTCTAACGTAACCTAACGTACTTTGATATAGCAGTGACTTAATAATGAGATGCCAGTTCTAACCTAACCCACTTTGTCGTAGCAGTGAGTTCCTAATGAGATCGCAATTGTTCTAGTCTAACCTTACCCAGTTTGCCACAGCAATAATGAACGGTAGTCAAGATCGTTGTTCTAACCTAACCAACCAATCACCTCATCTTTTTCTTAACATTGTCTTATTACATATCGTTATAATAAGTATATGTACCAAACCCAATCTACCATAATAGATAATGCATTTCTGCCTAACGTAAAATATATGTATGTGAAGTACGTTTCGGAGAGTTGTATACACGGTGTTACGT
Source organism: Thaumatotibia leucotreta (assembly GCA_025490895.1). Classification (NCBI taxonomy): domain Eukaryota; kingdom Metazoa; phylum Arthropoda; class Insecta; order Lepidoptera; family Tortricidae; genus Thaumatotibia; species Thaumatotibia leucotreta. The sequence continues at coordinate 10,833 of JALPQI010023415.1, forward strand.
CAGCATTCCGAAAGATTTTAATGCTGGATTCCTGACCATATTTAGAGTCTTTAATGTTATATAAAATTTCCTGGATTCGGCTTGGTTTCAGAGATAATCAACCCACAACATTTTTTCGAAATAAGTTTTTCGACGTAACTCGTCATTTAACTTCTTTTGAATTACAATGCTACCACAATGTGTTCTAATATTACCACACCTTTTGCCTGACAATCAAAAAATACGAATAGACTTGACGAAATAACCTGTACCTAAAAAAACAATTGAAATAAATAATTTAAACAAATTGTTGTTGTGATAAAAAGTACTGGAAATGTTAAAAAGTATTCAAATCGGCCTAAAAAAAAGAAAAAAAAATTTTTTTTGGTGGAATTGACATAAGGTCTCATAATATTTTGTGTTTATTTTGATGTCTAGAATGCATAGTTAAAACCTTTGGCAGTGCTCGCGTAACACCGTGTATAATTATGTACCTATGCCAAAAATATGGACATCCAATTTCTGCGAAATAACACATGACCTAAATAATAATATGCCAAAATAGTTTCTGGCAAAGTAATATTCTAAATATTGTTTACAAAAATTGATTATGCCAAGTCTCTTATAACATAAGCGTTTCGAAAAAAAAATGCCATGTAGAGGGAGCCCTAAACAGACAGAGAGACAGACAGACATACAAACAATGATTTTGAAACTTTACAAAATAAACACACCGTCAGGTGGGCATCAAGTCATGTGGTAATTCTTTATGTATGTCATAAGAAAAGTTATAGTAACTGTACATTGCAAGCACTGCACATCCCCCCGACAGCATTAAATATAATTGCTGTACCCACGATCACGCTGACTTAATACACTTATTTTAATTATTTTATTCGTTAACGTTTATACGTCCGTAGCTGATACTCTTCATGCGTTAGTTTACAGTAAATTATATCATAACCATAGATCAGTGATTTTATTTATCACATCCACCATCAAGAATGGGGCAAGTGTTGGGCTCGTACGGTAACTTAAACTCAGATCACATCATCAGTCTATAATTAGTCCACTGCTGGACAAAGGCCTCTCGTATTAGGTACCTAAGCATACGGACGCATTAGGAAGTAAATACCCATAATCGCTACGCAGGGCAAGCTGTTGCCCATCATCCAATATTCAATAAATAATGGTCAGTGACACTTCGAATCCCTTATTTGACTATTAGGGCACCCAAGGGAAGAGTTGGGGTGGTAACAAATGTATTTCTATTGCCGTCACCACACGGCCACTCAACTTATACTCATTACATACCATTTTACAAGAATCAGTTGTGAAATTCAGACGGATGCAAAATAATATTTTCGGAATCAGAGTTCGCTTATTATAATAAGAATTGTTTCCCAGCGGAAATACTCTAGATCTTTAAGTTCAATGGGTTCAAACAAGTTTTAATTTCTTAACACGCCATGTGGACAGCACAAAAAATATTTTAACTACCTACCTATTTGCAGAAAGTACATTTTAAAATAAATATACAAAACCTTGCCTATCAATAATTATGTTTACACATAGGTAAGTAGGTGACTATCAAATTTGCTCAGTGTATTTTACAGGGATCTGTTACGAATTGAAACGGTCACATGTACAAAAATCATGCATTCAAACAAAGAAAAACAGGTGGGCAGTCAAATCGACAGGCAAACTATAACTTTCAGCCAGGCTATGAACAGGCACAGAGACGAACAGACAAACAGATCTTCTGATTTCATTAACGTGGAGGTTTATTTAGTTTTTAGGTCATGAAGACTTCAAATTTGAGAATTTAGGTATTCAGTTTAAATCAACGTTTTCTTCCGTACGGACCAACAGACACACAAACTTACTAGGAAGTGATACGTTGTTTCCTGTAGTTGATTTTTATACGTATATAATAATTATGTATGTATTATGAATTAAAAAACGCACCAAGTGCGAGTCGGACTCCGTACCACTATCAATTTATCATAAAAAATACAGTTAAAACAACCTATCTCAAAAACTATAAGAGATACATCTTGTCTCTTTTTCGTTTATTAAATACGAGTATATGTATTTTACCATCTCTTTTACGCATTATGAATTATTAAGATAAGTGTTTGTCAACTATCAATAAATTGTAGGAAGAAAAGTGTCAACTATCAATAAATTGTAGAAGTATGGTGTGAAGTATTTATTTCGCTCATTTTGTTAGAGTATAACGTATCTTTACTTATATATCATTGGCGGTTCATACAACACAATCCTCACCAAATATCATTACTTCCGAGTATTCCATTTATTGTTTCCGAGTAAATTGGATGTGACAGACAGACACACACGGACAGAGACGGACATGACTTGACGAATATAAGGTTTTCGTTTTTTGCAATTTTGGCAACGGAACCCCAAAAACAGTTTGCTAAATTAGGAGACGGTTATGAATAAAGGGGTTATAATCTTCCAAATCACTACATAATATAAAACAAAGTCGCATTCTCTTGTCCCTATATCCCTATTGTATGCTTCAATCTTTACACCTACGCAACGGATTTCTATAGATATAGATAGAGTGATTTAAGCAGAGAAGGTTTTAGGTAGACTATAAAACTTAAAATTATTTGAATAAAATAGTCTGCAAGTATAAAACCTGATAGATTATCATTATAGGTCCATAAGAGATTGCCTAATCTAAAATCAAAATGCCATGTTCATACCTACGTAACGTACAGATTAATAAAATTAGGACTCCAACTATTCAATATGTATTTAAGTATTTGTATGTATCTATTCTACATATTACATATTTTGTAGTTTAGTTCTCACACAAGCCTTGATTGAGTTTATTGTGGGACTAGGTTGATATGTGTAAGATGGTCACATGCTAAATATATTTATTTGTTCATATACTAATCGTCCAATAATAAAGAAATATTTTTGTTAAAATTATGTTGTTATTATTCGAAACACGACAAAACATAGCTATATAAATATTTAATTATTTTTAGTGTTTCTTGTTATATCGGCAATATTTTAGGTAGGTACAATCAGCAGCAGATATTGCTTAACGAGTAGGGTGTTCACAATGATCTTAACACACTCTAATAGTCGTGCATAGTTTATTTTGAAAACTCTGCCCGCTTAGCAATATCCGCTGCTGATTGTACATCATCTGAGAAAATTTCAACTAATTATCCATTAGATACATATTGGTGATAGACAGACAGATGGACAGACAGTGAAGTATGAAGATGCCCAGGATCGCGCAAAGAGGAGGAAAGGTAGGTACGGACCCTGGCAAAAGCCGGGATAACGATAGGTAGAAACAGAAGAATAGCCTTCATAATAATATTACAGAAACGTGATTAAACTTAATGTTTGTACAAGTTATTTTCCAGTCATCCTTGTCGCACACGCATATTGGCGTGACTGGTGCGAGCAAGAGGGAAAGAATAGTAGTAGTAGTAGTAGTTGCATTTCGATGCAAGTGCAAAAAAAAAAATTTTTCCACGAGGATGAAAGTCAATCACCCGAGTTAAAAAGAAGTTTTTACACGTGTATCGAACGACTTTTCTCATAACAAGTGCCTTAAAAAGAGAAATTAACGTACGAGAAGCGTGCGCAAAGTTTACATCTCCGCACTAGTTAGGAAAAGTAAGTTACGCAGTCAATAAAGCTAGCTCATATCACAATAATATAGGAGGCGGGGACTTGACGCTAGGTAGGTCGACTTGTGGAGGAATGCCCCATGATATTAGTATAATAAATATATTGTTTGATAACAGCCTAAAACAAGCCATAATATTACTGCGAGTTTTTTTTTCATCGTTTGTTTTCAAATTGTTCCAGTAATATGGTTTCTAAACCAGAGCTACTTTACTTTTTATTTTAATTGCGAGAAATTAAAATATACTAATTATTCATAGGTACACAATAACACGATAATTTTAACTGTGACTCTGCTCGGTCTGAGACGCTCATTTTGAGAGGTTGCCGACAGTATGCAGCGCGCAGCGCCGTCTCACATGGTGATTGGTTGATTTGAAAAGGTAATGTCTTTGAGTGGACAGTTTGAATGAAATTATTTGAAAATATTACATACGTATACCAGTAATTGGAGTTCGAGGCCAACGAAACTACGACAGATGCGTTATTGTCAAATCTGTCAAAGTCTCTTATGTCATTGTCAAGTAAAGTTTTCAGGTTTCCTCAACCTTTTTGTTATTTAATTAATTTATTTAAAATAATTCCTAATAAAAACATTATATACCACTGTAGTGTTTTTACGCGTTTCTGTTTAATGTGGCTGTCACAACTAGGATTTTCTTAAAAACACGTAAATACCTAAAAACTTTTCTTTTCTCTTAACTAACATTGATATGACAACATTTTCTTGTAAAGAACTTAAAATTACCAGTGAACACAAACGACAGCGTGCCATATTGATTAAGACAGTACATACTCGTATAACATTTCACCCAGTATATTTCATTTGAAATTTAATTTTTTGATGGTGGGGTGTATAGCGAAGCTAAACATGGCTGAACCAAGTTATTATTTACCTCTGTAATGTTTTTACGCGTTTCTGTTTAATATGGTAGTCCCAACTAGGATTTTCTTAAAAACACGTAAATACCTAAAAACTTTTCTTTTCTCTTAACTAACATTGATATGACAACATTTTCTTGTAAATAATTTAAAATTACCAGTGAACACAAACGACAGCGTGTCATATTTATTAAGACAGTATTTATAAGATTTCACCCAGTATATTTCATTTCGAATCTAATTTTTTGATGATGGGGTGTATAGCGAAGCTAAACATGGCTGAACCAAGTGGGTCACCTTGTTAACAACCTACAGAAGAAAACAAAACGTTAGATCTCTATGATAATTTAAATGGAGAACTATAGCACTGCCAAAGAAATTTGTAGGTCAAAGGAATTTTACGAATATGAAATGTGAACATAAAGCACGCTACAATGTATTATTCTGCAATTTTCTAAACGTATGCAGAAATAGGGTTTTAATTTATGTGTAGTTAAATTGCTGTACCAAATGTTATTAACACATGAGGTGATACCAGCGCAATACCAACTTTGTTACTAATAATTGCGGATAATTCCGTTTTTATTAAAATATCTTATATTTACGTGAAAATAAGTAAATAATATTGTTTCTATAAATTAAAGAATTAAAATTACCAATAAATAAGATATCTCAACGTCTGTTTTTAGAAAATAAGGATTTACTATTGTATGAACATTTCATTGTTGTGGCAATATTTTCGTAGATTCTTTGGCCTCGAACTCCAATTAGTGGTTTAGCTAAAACTTTAGTATTGCTTTGTAAGTCTAATGACAGTAAAGACTGTTGGAATATGTCAAGTGAAAAGTATATGGGTATTGTTATCTATTACATATTATAGATTGACAAGTTACACACCTATAACATACTGAATACTTTCGCTGTCCTGCAATATATGTGTACCTAGACATAGTTATTTAAGCTACAGTTAGTCTCTAATACGACGACATTAGGTTCATATGATATGAATTCCATAATGAATTATACAACTCTAAAAGTAGTAAACACTCACTGAGCATTAGTTGCACAAATAATTGGGGTTTGATTGGTGGAATCTGATGTTTCAGGCTCGTGAGTTTGGTCGGTCTTAATATCCCGCCAAGCTGCTATCCTCCTGAAATAGTCACATTGGTGAATTTAATTTATTATACCTCCCTATCTGTTTCTTTTTATTGAAATTAATAATAACTGACAAAGTTCGTGTCGCAATTGGCAATAGAATAAAGGTAATAATATGTATATCTACTACAGAATCATTTGAATTCGACAAAGATTAGCTGGCAAATGTAAAATGTGAGAGTGTCATAAATATAGAAGAAAAAATGTTCTAACTACTTTAAAAGCGGCTCGGGTATTCCGTTAGGTTAGTTGTACTTATTAAATAGGTGTTTTAACTATTACGCTTCAAATTTTAAATTTTCGCTACGGCGAGATACTTACTATGTGGTGCCATGGTGAAGGAGTAACCCCGCTTCTACTCGACGCTTTTTCTTTTCCCCCCAGAACAACGGTGTTTTCGGTACTCATTTTTATTCGTTCTGCCCATCGTTGTGGGCATGTTTATGATATCGATTTTATCGAAACAAACACTTTTGCCTTTACTTGTGGAACAAAATTGCA
>JALPQI010023416.1:0-17479 GCA_025490895.1 Thaumatotibia leucotreta
TTCTTTTTCTCTTAACTAACATTGAATATGACAACATTTTCTTGTAAAGAACTTAAAAATACCAGTGAGAGTGAAAAAATACAAACAAAACGTTAGATCTCTATGATAATTTAAATGGAGAACTATAGCACTGCCAAAGAAATTTGTAGGTCAAAGGAATTTTACGAATACGAAATGTGAACATTAAGCACGCTACAATGTATTATTCTGCAATTTTCTAAACGTATGCAGTAATAGGGTTTTAATTTATGTGTAGTTAAATTGCTGTACCAAATGTTATTACCACCTGAGGTGATACCAGCGCAATACCAACTTTGTTACTAAAAATTGCGGATAATTCCGTTTTTATTAAAATATCTTATATTTACGTGAAAATAAGTAAATAATATTGTTTCTATAAATTAAAGAATTAAAATTACCAATAAATAAGATATCTCAACCCGTCTGTTTTTAGAAAATAAGGATTTACTATTGTATGAACATTTCATTGTTGTGGCAATATTTTCGTAGATTCTTTGGCCTCGAACTCCAATTAGTGGTTTACAAGGTTCACTGGGTTATTCTCACCTGTTACCACCAACTTGACACCAGGGTCGCGTTTTATAAAGTTACAATTTACAATTTCGCTGTTTGCCTCTCTAACGCACGCACATATAGGCTAGAAAGAGAGGCAAACAGCGAAATTGTAAATTGTAACTTTATAAAACGCGACCCTGGTGTCAAGTTGGTGGTAACAGGTGAGAATAACCCAGTGAACCTTGTAAACCACTAATTGGAGTTCGAGGCCAAAGAATCTACGAAAATATTGCCACAACAATGAAATGTTCATACAATAGTAAATCCTTATTTTCTAAAAACAGACGTTGAGATATCTTATTTATTGGTAATTTTAATTCTTTAATTTATAGAAACAATATTATTTACTTATTTTCACGTAAATATAAGATATTTTAATAAAAACGGAATTATCCGCAATTTTTAGTAACAAAGTTGGTATTGCGCTGGTATCACCTCAGGTGGTAATAACATTTGGTACAGCAATTTAACTACACATAAATTAAAACCCTATTACTGCATACGTTTAGAAAATTGCAGAATAATACATTGTAGCGTGCTTAATGTTCACATTTCGTATTCGTAAAATTCCTTTGACCTACAAATTTCTTTGGCAGTGCTATAGTTCTCCATTTAAATTATCATAGAGATCTAACGTTTTGTTTGTATTTTTTCACTCTCACTGGTATTTTTAAGTTCTTTACAAGAAAATGTTGTCATATTCAATGTTAGTTAAGAGAAAAGAAAAGTTTTTAGGTAATACGTGTTTTTAAGAAAATCCTAGTTGTGACAGCCATATTAAACAGAAAGGCGTAAAAACATTACAGAGGTATACTTTTTATTAGGAATTATTTTAAATAAATAAATAAAATAACAAAAAGGTTGTGGAAACCTGAAAACTTTATTTGACAATGACATAAGAGACTTTGACAGATTTGACAATAACGCATCTGTCGTAATACGCGTGTTGCTCGGACGATGACGGCCGCGTCACTGCCACACAAAACAAAAACAAATGAAAGCTGTATAATTACAAGCGAACGCACACATAGCGCCGCGCGCAAAGATGAGTTGAACTATCTGTACATGTATCGATGTGAACTTGTATGAGGCCTAACGCATGTACAATTTATAAGTATTTTTTTCTAGCTTCATGAAATTGTCACCTGCGTTACGGGACAAAAGAGTGTCAATCGAAAAGTTGATTGACCCCTATTACCCTTTATCTGATATACAAGGTGGAATTCGACGAGGGACCTTTACGGAAATGGGAGATAGTTAAGGCTATACTGAGCAACTTTTACTATGGACCAACCCCGAAATCGTATTAAAAAAAAAACTTATCCATACAAAAAGGTAACGCACGCACATATTGGCTAGAAAGAGAGGCAAACAGCGAAATTGTAAATTGTAACTTTATAAAACGCGACCCTGTGGTAACAACTGGGATTTTTTTTCCCACCTGTTACCACCAAACTAATTATTTTAGTAACTAACCAAATATTATAGTGGTAACTAGTGGGAAAAAATCCCAGTAGTTACCACCAAGTACTCTGGTGGTAACAGGTGGGAAAAAATTCCCAGTTGTTACCACTGGTGTCGAGTTGGTGGTAACAGGTGGGAATAACCCGGTTCATTCATACATAGCGGCGCGCGCAAAGATGAGTTGAACTATTTTTCTTTGTACTTTTCTTGAACTTTTCATTGTAAATATGTGTATAGTATTAATTGAAGACGTGATCTAAATGTACAATTTTTTTGAGAAATGACCAAGTACCTAAAATTACAACCATTTTAATATACCTAGGTAAATGTGTTGTTTAGTTATGCATTAGCAAGTACTAATATATTTTATAGGCATCGCTAACACATTCAATTTAATAGGCTTAAATCGATTTAGAGTAGGTACTTTTAGGTACTCAAGCTTTTGGAGCATTCCATGAAAACATCTACTTTTTGTCGCTTACGTGTCTCTATGGTAGCTACCCTAAGAAAATATACTACCTGCTAGGAAACACTGTCAATCTTAAAGCCTTGATAATATGTTATTATTATACCGTAACTCAGCTTACTCAGCTCAGCTTCAAAAGTATTGAAAAGACTGTGTCGCTTACGACATATTTTCATGGAATGCTCCTTTTAGTGATTCATGTAGAGTGATTCCCATTCGTTCACAGAACAGTGACGTCTTGGTACAACGCAGTATATATTTTTTCCCATACCAAACTACATACTAGCTTATTATTCTGGTTTACTTGGAGTAACGTACTAGAATAAAATAACAGTATTCTTTCTCACTTTGTTACATCATGGAATGTTTTTTTATGAAACGAATGGATGTTTATACGTATTAAGTATATACATCGCTGCCTACACACACAACCCTTATTTTCCTTACCGTGGGATTTTATTTTTTATGTTCACTTTGCAAATTAAATGCATGCATGGCGAATTTTGTCCTTTGTGACAGCCCTGGACTCCCCAGAGGAGTCGCTAGCATAGAAGTAAATGAACTCCTTGAGTGTGTGCGATAGCTCAATTTTCGGAATCGGAATTTTCAGAACAGTATCTTTTATAAGTGGTCAGTGAATTGTACCTTGAGTTATCAAGCAATGGTTACGTGAGATTTTATACGATATTGTATCGAGTAAGTCCTAATAGTAAGGGTCACGGTCCATACAAAGTTGAGAAAAATTGTGCGCTGCGAGTTACAGTTTTGTAATTTTAACCAGAGCTAGAGGGTCTCAAAATAGTTGGTTTTAGATGTGGAGGGAAAACCAATTCCCCCCCTGAGCGCGGGGGGAGGGGGGTGAATGTGCATGCGGAAGGGTTGCGTTTAATATTTTTTTACTAATTAATAAGGCCTACTATGCATTGTTTGGTATCATTTTCGTGTAAAACGGACCTGGTGAATTCATTTTTTATCATAAACATGAGCAATTTCATATAAAAATGTAGATTTTTTGGAGTAAAAGTAAAAAAGTTACCGTTTTTATTTTAATTTAAGCGTCATATAAGTATCAAAAAACAAACTTATCCAATTTAAAAAAATAGTGTAAGATAGAATATTTATTGCAGTTTTTAAAAATATACACATTTCGTAGTCTTTCATATAAAAATTAACTGAAAAAAAAATTACCTGACGCGTACCTCCAACAAAAACCTCCGCGTAACCTCAAAAAAGAGACTTTTGTGCCGGCAACTGCTCATAGATTATACATATTTTTGTACTTACATATTATTGTTCATATTACAATTGTAAATATTTATTGATATGAAAGTAAATTGAATATTTTTTGATCTTCTTTTTTTAAATAACCTAAGATTATTAAGAATTTTATTTGTTCAGATTCAATTTTTAGATTTTATCGATTATTGTATACCGCGTGTATACTTGTATTATATGTATATCTGGTCTATCTGATCACATGTATGATATACTTATAGTATCTGATCATATGAATCGGAATGGGTAATCATTTTTACAAGTGTCATTAGGTAATGATCTCATTACCAAAGACGATAAAGGTAATTTTCACTAAACCGGGACTAAACAACTAACCCTGTTCAAGTGTTCACTCCCGTTAAAAGTTTATATCATATGGAATTTGACAATCAATTGTTAAACGTTTACTTCATAAATCATCATTATTAAATTAAAATTAAAATTAAATAAACGTTTATTTCAAGCTCGTGGCTCATAGTATGTTAAAAATACAATAAATCTTATAAACCTATGTTAGTAACAATATATATCTAATCTATTTTTTATTTTATTTATCATTACAAGCGTTACTGGGCTCGTGAAGTCCACAACAGTGCACAATATACGGACAGTCAATCCTGTCCGCAATCATGGCCAGGATGGTGTTGGGACTGGCGCGCACACGCCGCACCAGCGATGCCGCTCACAGGCGCATCGCTGCTTTAAAACAGGTGACGTGCGCGTCAGCGAACATCTGTGACGCACTGCAAAAGCGCGGCAGCCCCATCAACAACCGGAACGCATTGTTATATTGAACTTGTAGGGCCCTGTACGACTTCTTTGTAAACTTGCTCCACAGAGTGCACGTATAAAAAGTAGTACAATACGCCCTGAACAGGGTAATTACCATATCAGCCGAAAGACGTCTACTGCTGAACATAGGCCTCCCCCAAAGATTGCCACAATGACCGATCCTGCGCCACTCGCATCCAGCGGACTCCTGAGACCTTCACTATCCACCTTGTGGGGGGCCTACCCACGCTGTGCCTTCCACGAGGCCGCCGCATTGGCCATCGGTTCTACGTGCAATGTGCCCCGCCCACTGCCACTTTAGTTTAGTGATTCGGAGGGCTATGGAGCTATACTTTGGTTCTGCAGCGGATCGTCTCATTTCTAATACGACCTCGCAGAGAGACTCCCACCATAGCCCTCTCCATTGCCCAGTGGGTGACTAAGCTTTCTTATGAGGCCCATTCTAAGCGACAACGGTTCAGTACCGTATGTCATCACTCTTTTAAATCTTTGACAAACACTTTTGACTTCAAAAACTGCGGAATATTGGACGAAAAGATGTGTCGTAGCTTTCCAAACGCTGCCCAACCTAGTCGGATTCGATGATTGACCTCTTACTCAAAGTTGAACCTACCTAACTGGGTAGCTTGTCCTAGGTATATTATAGTCGTCTACACCTTCGAGTTTAGTCTCCGATTGTAACGGGAGTTTTCGTCTTATCCATGTTCATCCTAAGACGAACTCGCTCGAAGGCGCTACTGAGATCAGCGAGCATCGTACTGAAATCTTCCAACACCTCAACATTTCGACACAGCGGTAGTCTACTTGGTATCGTTAAAGAGACTGTAGTACTGCCCAGAGTTTCGATCAAATCGAAAGCCCCAAGGCCTACCAGAATTACTATGACGTACTAATGCGATTCAGTATAGGTTCTGGGAAAGGGGTAGTGATACACGACTCGTATAGCTTTGTCCCTTTCTCTGGACCTAAATTAAACCACATTAGTACGTCATGGAAACCCCCCTTATCGTAGTCCACAAACGCTAAACGCTAAACAGAGGGGCAGGTTATACCTATTCCTCGGTCTTCTGTATAACATTTACGAAACGCCAATTCGGAAACCGGCTTGTTCGGGAGGCTGGAAGTCATCAAGCCTGCGTGCAAGACGATTCGTAATGACTCTTGAAAACATCTTATAAATATGGCTCGGAAGTGAGATGGATCGGTAGCTCTTTAATAAGGCGTTGTCACCTTTATTCACCAGTACCACCACTCTTCTGTTCCATGCCTAAGGCGTTCTCCCTTACGGAGTTGAACAACTTCTGAAGGGCCATAAGGATTGGTTTACCACCTGGCTTCACATGCTCAGCTATAATTCCGTCTTCCCCAGACGCCCTGTTATTTTTGAGCTGTTCAAGAGCCATTCTAATATCACATAGGGTGATGTCTCGGATATCCACTGTATAGTGCCGGGTCAGTCACTTACTTCGTAAGAAATTAATCAATTATCAAATTCCGTGTGAAATAAACGTTTAACCCGGGTTGCTTGATTAACCCAGGTTGTGGCAATTTGCCCTAACAGACATTATGGAGCATTTTGTTTACGCGAAATTGCTACATTCCCGCAGTAGAAATGTACTGTCAACAATAAGTCAAAGCTACGTCCCTTTTTTGTTCGAGGTACGCGACAGGCGCAATTTTTTTTACGACTTATTTTTGCATGGAAAGTTTCAAAAAGTATATATTTTTAAAAACTACAATAAATATGCTGTCTTGTAGTATTTTTTTTAATTTCATATGTTTATTTGGTAATACTTATATAACGCTTCAATCAAAATAAAAACGGTGATTATTTTACCTTTATAACAATAATTATTTTTTTATGTATGAAAATCCTCATGTTTATTATCAAAAATGAATTCCCCGTGTCTGTTTTATATGAAAATGATACCAAACAATGAATAGTAGGCCTAAATATTAGACAAAAAAAAATTTAAACAACCCTTCCGTTTGCACATTCACCCCCCTCCCCCCTCGTTCAGGGGGGGAATTGGTTTTCCCTCCACATCTAATTTTATTTATTTTTACACCCTCTAGCTCTGGTAAAAATTACAAAACTGTAACTCACACCGCACAATTTTTTCCATTTGGACCTCTACTATAACGTAACTTTCAGTAAATCCTAACGTAACTTTCAAAAGTTACGTTAGTTACTTGCGAAAGTTGCGAACTCATGGTACCGTAAAAAGGGATAAATAGGAATGACGGGTTAAATAGGAATGCAGTCCAGTTTAAAACAGCAATTTTTTTCATATGTGTTATTCTAAACTGGAATGTTTGTCCTGTGCTATAACAGACCAGATTACTCTACATTCCTATTTACCCCGTTTTGCAGTACGGCCTACTACCGCGAAAATCGAAAAACGTAAATTTCGAGGATTTTTCTCTGTCACTCCAAAGAAGGCGTCATTAGAGTGAGAAAGACAAATCCTCGAATTTTTTTGTTCTCGAAGTTTACGGTAGGGCCGGAGGTCAGCAATTCCCGCCTAATTTTTATTTTTATTTTACTGACATGTTGTTTTGCCGGACTATAAAGTAACTACAGATAAAACAGATAATCCCGCGTAGTACCTATCTTTGCCTCGCAAAAACAATGACGCTACACTACCGCCTCTATCGGTCAAATCAGGATACATAGATACCTACTCATTCTCATTCATTACAAATGAACCGTTAGCAGAAAAAGTTAAAAGTTGATTCTTGAAAGAAAATAAAAGGAAACGGTAAAAAATATGACGTGTATTACTGACTTATTTCGATTCACGTGTTAATATTTTATTAAAACAATACCTAAAAAATGCAATTATTTTGCAAATAAATTTACAGGTATGTACTTTACTAAGATATTTTTGAATAAACAAAAGTTTCACGTTTTTGAAATACCATGCATTGTTTTAACACATTCCAACATTTAAAGACTTTAGAAATATCTGGCTATTGGTCGCATACTTTACTAACAGGTACGAAAAGAAACCAAGCTTGCACTGAGACCGGATGGCCTAATGGTTTAGGCATCTGTGACGAAAACTGAGAACGTGGGTTCTAGTAAAGGTGGATTTACACCAAACGACTCATTCTGACATGACGTTTAAAGTTTATATTGTTTATAATATCAATGTACAGTATACAGTATATGTTACTATCAAAATTTGTACGCAAAACAATTTTATTTGTTCGACAAGAAAAAAAAAGGTTGTTTTTATTATTTTATCGAGATCATTTTAGGCTATAAGACCTCGCCCTTATAGCGTAAAATGATCTCGATATAATAATGAGGGCATGTTAACACAAAATTGCAAATAATGTAGATTCCATGGTTTCTGTATTAGAACGAATTGAAATAATCGAACAACCTATATATATAAACGTTCGGTTCTAAGTTTTACATACCGGGTTTTTCTTAAACTGCTACATGTCGAGGTTAAGTTATATCAGAAATGAAGACTATTTTATATGTACTAGTCACCATTATCGGATATAATGTGGAGGTAACTTCCAAATGTCATTAAATTTATTGTATAAAGTGTTCTTCAATAAAATAAACCCGTTCAGACAGTTGAGTACTATGATTACTCCTTTCGATTGTAATGTAGATTACAAAGTATACACACAGATTTGATTAACAAAATAATCAAACTAAGTTACTTTTTGCCCATCTCTGGTAAAAGGTAATAGGGTAAAAATATGCAATGAAAATAAAGGTGCATTCAGACCGAACGAGCATTCGCTATTCTAACCCCCTACTCTACGAAATTCGATCGTTACACAAAACATGATTCGTTGATTTTGTAGAGTGGGGGATAGAACAGCGAATGCTCGTTTGGTCTCAATGCACCTTAACACGAAAGATACATTTAAATTTCAAAGGCCCCTGTATTTTTCAATAAAATACAGTATCTTTCGTTACAGAGCTCCGATTGAATCTTTCGCATCTTTCAGTTTTTTACGTGTAAAATACATTATATTGATTGCATTATGAATAGTGGCTCCAAAGTGCGAATGGCTCTCGTACAAACATAATATAGGACTTTTCATTTTGCTCAGACTACATCTCAATATCAGCTGACTAAAGAGTTTGAAATTATGATGAAATACTTATAAATTGGAATCATGAATCTATGCTCTATGTGACGTCAACGTGAAGTGAAGTCTAAGTATTATACTTGCGTTAAAGGCAGACAAACGTCAGTTTTGTTTTTTTCGAAAGTTACATGTACTTTATATGAAAGATTCGAAATTTTAATGAATCTTTCGCCATTTTGATCGCTAATAAAATTATTCTAAATATTTTATAAATTATATATTGATTTTCAGAGCGCCCAGATTCGTGCTTCTCGGACACGTTGGATACACTATCCGCCAACCGCTCAAAATGTAGCAGTTCCTACCCAAAATTACGGTTGGCAATCTCAGACCTCAATAGTAAATACCAGGAACCCCAATTTAATATACAGCTATGCCAATCCAAATGGCATCCGAGTTAATGTATTTGGTGCGAAGAAATTTTATAACATTGGGGCACAAACGTATCCAACCAGCCAAGGTGCAAATGGAGCAAAAATATATCAGGGTGGATATCAAACCTGGCCCGGTTCTGCTGTTCATCGCATTACTACTCACCAAAGCAGCATGCTATCTGGAAATGCAGGATTGATGGGCCAGTCCGTACTCCAAAATGAGCACAGTGCTAAAACCTACGAAAATGGCGGTCTATCTGGCCATCAAAGTTTGCTAAACCCTGGCGGTGCGCAAACCCTACAAAGTAGCGTAACATCTGGAACCGGAAAGTTGGTAGGCCAGTCCATATTCCAAAATGGGCACCGTACTTATAGCTATGGAAGTGGCGGTCTATCTGGCTATCAAAGTTTGCTAAATTCTAGGGATGGGCAACCCCAACAAAGCAGCGTAACATCTGGAACCGGAGGGTTGGTAGGCCACTCCGTATTCCAAAATGGGCACAGTACATATAGCTATGGAAATGGCGGTCTATCTGGCTATAAAAGTTTGCTAAATCCTAGCGATGGGCAACCCGAACAAAGCAGCTTAATATCTGGCACCGGAGGGTTGGTAGGCCAATCCGTATTTCAAAATGGGCATAGTACCTATAGCTATGGAAATGGCGGTCAATCTGGCTACCAAAATTTGATAAATCCTAGCGGTAAAAAATATATTAATTTGTTTGTCACCCGCCAGAGACTAAATCCTGAACAAATAAGTTCTTCCGCTGTTCAAAATGTTGTACACTTTGAAAATCAAAACCATGTTGATCAGTTAGCAGTCACAACTGATGTAAATTTGGCTCAGGAAGCAAAAATTAACGATATTGGCAGTGAAATTAAAATGGATAACGAGAAAATTGGACAGTTCAGCTCTGGTATCGACCACAATGACAAGGTATACTATTACAAAAAATCAAATAAACTCGATTTTATAAAAGAAGCTTCATCAGTTTCATCACAACATACTGAAAAACCAATTAGTATTCACAACGAAGAAAAAATTGAAGCAATTGATTTTCTAAAAGGAAATGATCTCAAATCTTCAGATAATAATGATATATCCGTACAAAAACAGAAGATGGCTGAGGAAACTCAAGTGAAAGAAATTAATGTTGGTAACAAAGAAAGTGTTAGTCCGGTGGGAGGTGTAACAGAAAATAATTTACATTATCAAGAAAATCTCATTTCTCTTGATAATGTAAATAGCAAACATGGTGTAGTAGAAAGCCACATCTATTCAGCTAACGGTGATGGTAAATATAATGAAAAAGAAGATAAAAGTGGATTTAACGTTGCCGAAGCGCCACTTACAGAAATTGTGGATAAGACGAATACAGGAATTCCAGAAAAATACGATCCATTTAAATATAAGTTTGTTAATACTTTGTTTCCCCAACGTTCTCATGGATATCTAAACTGGGACAGTCAACGTCGTTTCGACGTTAATAATTACAAAATCAACGAAAATCCTAGCATACGCCAAAGGATGGTTCCACCTAACCAACCAGGAATTGCCATGCCATGGACGGAAACTTATCCAATACGCCAAGTAAGTTAATATAATAGAATACGTTTATTTGCTAATCACAGGTGAAACAATAGATTTCTTCATTTAGTAATTACAGCACTCTGCGTTTTATTTATTGGCGTATCTACAACTTAAACATTTAAATATAAAATAGCAGCTTTCATACCTTTACAGTAATTAATGTAATTATTACAGTCATTGAAATTTAAAGTAGGTAGTTAATTTATTCAATATGCACATCTGTGAAACAGTAAGTAAGCGTTTTTTAACTGTTGTTTGGTATGGGATTGTATTTGTGAGTTTGGTAAAAAATTAATATAGGTACGATATAAATATGCACAATGAAATATTTAATACAATTTTTATACTGTTACGCCGGTGGCATGATAAAAAGTACAAATCGGTATATAGCTAAATTTCCCATACGAGTGAAAGAGAAAGCACTATTAGATAGAGACAGCACGAGAGAATGTTCTGGAAGGATGTGAACGAGACAGCTATAGAAAGAACATTCTGGACGGGTGTGAAAGAGAAACCTGTAGAAAGAGACAGCGATACTCTAGAATGTTCGCGCACAATCCACACGGACCGACCTAACTCGGGAACTTTCTAGAGTCATCTCGAACTTTGTAGATTCGAGTGGCTTGTATATATACCCAGCATGTCCCGGCCAAGGGAGTAGTTTCAATTGAGACAGCGAAGAGATAACATTAAGAGCGAAGACTGCGAATCTACGGCGAGTTTGAGAGTGTAAAAGTGTACCAGTGTGAAGTGTCAGTGTGTGATTGGTGTTTTAGTTTAGTGTTTGTTATTTTAACTAGTAATTAAAGTATCAGTTTTAATTAGTGGCTTATTTATACATTTTCTATAGAAAACCCACCCCACGAACGTAACATTTGGTGTCAGAAGCGGGATAGAAAATGGGTATAACGCTACGTGACAACGAGACCGAGCCAAAAGGAGTTGTGACCCAGAGCCGAGCTGCACGTGAGGAACCTGCAGCGCGGGAGGATATTGCAGTACCTGAAGAACCTCTAGCATGTGAGGATACTGCATCTAAGCCCGGAACGTCTGGTTTGCAGGCTAAGAGTACTCAAGACGCAGACCTCAGAACTATTCTGATTCTCCTGAAGGAGCAGTCGCGGAAACAAGAAGAACAGTCGAAATTGATTCTTCAAGAGTTGCACAAGGCTGCTACTGAATGGAAGCAAGAAATGTACGCAGTCCAAGGGAAGCTCAGTGACATGGAGAACAAGATTCATGTTGTAGAGGAAGCGGTTGAGCGTCGCCTCCAGAAGCTTGAATTAAAAGTAGCTAGTGGCATCAGTACCTGCGCACCCGAGCTATCTGTGCCGGGAGGTGGAAAATTTAAGGCACCTCCTTTTGATGGTACATCTTCGTGGGCGGCGTACAAGCTACAGTTTGAGTCCGTGTCCAAAGCAAACGGTTGGAGTAAGGAGCAAGCGATGACGGCTCTGAGGCTGGCACTTCGTGACGAGGCTCTTACAATTCTAGAAGCTCTTGGAAAAGAACAAACTTATGACCGGCTTCTAGAAGCATTAGAAGCCCGTTACGGAGACAGTCATCTAGAACATGTCTACCGAGCTCAGCTGAAAGACAGAACGCAGGGACGTAATGAGACATTGCAACAATGGGCCCTGGAAATTGAAAAGCTGGTCAGAAAGGCATACCAACGTTCAGCTGACTCTTTAATAAAAACCATGCTGGTGCAGGCATTTGTTGATGGGATCCGAGATTTGGAAGTAAGGGCGGCAGTACGACTAGGGCACCACGAAAGCCTTAAGGATGCCGTAGCTCATGCCCTAGAAGTTGAAGCTGTACGCCAAGATCCATCAAGATCGTATAAGCTACGTGAGGTATCTGCCAGGGAGCCGATTGCACCTCGTCGAGAGTTTGGGCCACGATGTTACCATTGTGGAGAACGTGGCCATATACAAACTAGTTGCCCGAAAAGAAGGATTGCATCTCATCGGGAGATTGGGCCGCGATGTTACCATTGTGGAGAACGGGGCCATATACAAACTAGTTGCCCGAAAAGAAGGATTGCATCTCATCGGGAGATTGGGCCGCGATGTTACCATTGTGGAGAACGGGGCCATATACAAACTAGTTGCCCGAAAAGAAGCAGCAGGAGAGAACGGGATGAATCCCCTGTGACCAGAAATAAGGGCTCTGTACGACCAGAGCCGCAGCAGGGAAACGAGTAAGAGCCAGGACTAAGGGACGAGTGCTGGCTGGAGGGCGAAATGTCCCAGTAGTGATCTCACAAGTCAACGACGGGAATAGTCTGGTCGTCAAGGGAGAAATTGGTGGAATACCATGTAACCTTACTATCGACACCGGAGCTTCTCGGACGGTGATTAATTCTTGGCTTCTGAAACACCTGACTCGAGTTTGTGTAGTCCAACTGAAGCATCTACAGCTGCTTACAGCCACTGGCCAGCATATTCCCATCAAGGGGGAGACAGGAGTGGATTTAAGAATCGGCAAGCACATTTATCGGCATAAAGTGATTGTTGCCGACATAATTGACGACTGTATTATTGGACTAGATTTTATGAGGTGCCATGGTTATAAAATTGACATGGAAGTTGGAGTCCTGAAAACTAGATTTGATGAGGTTCCTATGGAAGGAGGAATTAGTGGGAATGTTTACTGCTCTAGAAGAACTGTTCTCCTACCAAAGGCACAGGTTCTAGTTCCAGTGCATTTACCAGGAACAGCAAGTCAGGGACGTCGTCGATGTGTAGCTGTGGAAAAAGTATCCAACGGTAAACCATGGATGGCAGCTCGTACAGTGGTTACGAAGATCAATGACGTTTCGTATCGGATTCGGAGGAATTTAGGAAGCCCATGCAAGATTGTTCACGTTGATCGGCTCGCAAAATACCACGGAAGTAATGATGCTCGGGACGAGCATGTCTTAGGAGGGGGTAGTGTTACGCCGGTGGCATGATAAAAAGTACAAATCGGTATATAGCTAAATTTCCCATACGAGTGAAAGAGAAAGCACTATTAGATAGAGACAGCACGAGAGAATGTTCTGGAAGGATGTGAACGAGACAGCTATAGAAAGAACATTCTGGACGGGTGTGAAAGAGAAACCTGTAGAAAGAGACAGCGATACTCTAGAATGTTCGCGCACAATCCACACGGACCGACCTAACTCGGGAACTTTCTAGAGTCATCTCGAACTTTGTAGATTCGAGTGGCTTGTATATATACCCAGCATGTCCCGGCCAAGGGAGTAGTTTCAATTGAGACAGCGAAGAGATAACATTAAGAGCGAAGACTGCGAATCTACGGCGAGTTTGAGAGTGTAAAAGTGTACCAGTGTGAAGTGTCAGTGTGTGATTGGTGTTTTAGTTTAGTGTTTGTTATTTTAACTAGTAATTAAAGTATCAGTTTTAATTAGTGGCTTATTTATACATTTTCTATAGAAAACCCACCCCACGAACGTAACAATACTTTTTGATCTCTGAGCATATGAATTATGACCATTGTTTTTTTTTTGCATTTGTGCTTCCTTAGGGTCTCACCAAACCAATCGACGCGGAGTCGGCTTTCGCCGAATGTTTTACACCACACTATTCGCATTTAGGCGATCGACCGTCTCCGCGGTTGAACACCTGCGTTAAGCAGTCTCACCCTCCTTACGGCCGTAGAAACGCTCGATCGGCTGCGATTTGCTACCGCAACAGTTGTAAAGCGGCGATCGGCTCTCCCGTGCTCCGTCTTGCCGTCGAGACGTCAGACAGCACGCGTACAGCCGCTGAGTCCGACGAACAGATAGATAGGACAGCGGGTGATCGGCAATCGTAAATCTCATTTTTGGAGACTAGTTGTTAGTAACTAGTTTGAAATTGAACAGACTTGTATGATTACGACAGTATTACTTCGTGTTGTCAGATCTATTGCAGATTTTAATGTGGGTAATAATTCAAATGAATAAATACAAACGCATCAGTAGCTACTTCGGCCGTCATCGGCTCTTTTCGGCCGTCGTCAGCTATGTTCGGCCGTCGAAGACGCTGAACGGCTTCCGCCAGCTCTGACCGGTCCTTATCGTAGATACTCGGCCGTGATCGGAGCCGTTCAACTCTTTTCGGCACCGTACGGCGGTATTAGGAGATTTAGGAATGCAAACGTGTGCGTTAGGCTGCAAACGGGGTCGTACGAATGCGAACAGCTTTACGGCAAAACGCCGTTTTCCCGTCGAAAGACGGCGTTTCGCGTGGGCCGAGCCGATTTACGATGTCCTCGCTCTTATTGCGTTGACATAAAGCTTTTTCCGTACGCGATTAGCCGAAACGGCGTCGACTAGTTTGGTGAGACCCTTAGTCTAACAAAATTTTGATCTTTGTGCTATAAACAATGGTTTAAATAATCGCAATTTATTTTCCAGCCCCAATATATACCTTACGACAACCCTAGAAACACGAATTGGAGAGTGCCAGAAGTGCTAGAACGAAAGATATCGCCAAGAAACATAAATATTATAATTTCAAGCATTTGCCAGAATCCATCTATTAACCCAGCGTATGGATTCGTTACACCACCACGAATTAGAATGGATGCTTTTCTCAAAATTCTTGCAATGTTTGGTATACGCTACACACCTCCAAATATCTACAAAAATCCTGAATACATCGATTCACAATATGTGGAACCTGAGGGAAGACCTCTTGTTGACTTTGATTATATAGATGGTATTTTTCCAAATCAATCACCACCGAAAACTAATGATGTCCCATATAACCCTTTTTTTGTAAAACCTTATAAATATAACCGTATTCCGGTTCCGGTTGAATATTACAATTATGGCGACCGAACATCTTATGATGGAACAAAAATTGATTTGGGTATCCCGAAGCCAGGGGTGTCACCACTAATTAACCCAAATGATGATAAATCGACAATTTCGGAATTAGCAATGTTCAAAAATACTGCGACCGAGCGAAATGTTCGATCATTTCCTGAAGTATTACAACCAAGTTTAAGAAATCACGTGATGACTGGATATAACTTAGTTCATTCGTCAGATAACTTAGTAAGTTTGCGAAGCGTCTCACCAGAAGAATATATTCATCAATTGACAGAAGCCATAACACCGGATTTGATGAGATTTTACAGGAAATGCAATAGTGGGAACAGTACACAATTAATAAAAGGAATTCAAATATTGATTAATTCTCTACAAAAACAGGATTGTGAATAGGAAAATCATAACAAAATACAAGAAAAAAATGTCCACTACAAATTTTTAATTAATAAAATTTCTTGAATATCAGTTGTTTATTTTATTTTATTTGAAATAGGCCACAGACTAGCCAAGGGCAGAGACGTGGCCAAGGATGGAGTGAGTTTGCCAGAGTTTAAAATTGCATTGCACATATGAATACAACATGGTGACATCTGGGTCGTGGACGTGGATAGGGCTTCAGGGTCGCGTTTTATAAAGTTACAATTTACAATTTCACTGTTTGCCTCTCTAACGCACGCACATATTGGCTAGAAAGAGAGGCAAACAGCGAAATTGTAACTTTATAAAACGCGACCCTGGTATTCAAATATTCCGTTTTTTTATTACGTGATATTTGAATACTCGAAGTAATATTCAAATAGTTTTAATAATAACATAAAAAGTTTAGATTGTGGGAAAAATTACTTTGATTTGCAAATTTACGTCAAATATTTCAAAAAGACATGTTATCCCGCAGTAATCAACATAGATAACTAGAGATTATCAAGTTGCAGGTTTATCCTCATAATCAGTTAGGTTCCTTTATGACAATTTTGATTTACTGGGGTAGTAGAACTTCATGACAAACCGTAAAAATCCGAAAAAGATTTATTTAGGACAATAATTAATCTTTTGGGGAGGCCTATGTTCAGCAGTGGACGTCTTTCGGCTGATATGATGATGATGATGAATAATTAAACACTGGATATATTCCAGTAGAAAACGCTATCAAGAAAAAATCACCAATTATCACGACAGGGAAGAGGGGACTTTTTTATAAAACATGTTTTAAATACTAAGTTTTAAAACTTCGCGAACATTTACCTCGTAGTTGGCAGAAAAGTACATAAATTCAAGTGTTATTACAATGTCTCCCAAGTTGGCAAAAAATAACACGTGATATTGGCTGGGGGGGGGGGGTATTGGCTATTGGGTCCAGAAAATATCACCAAATATCACCATGGGGGATGGGGGGTCTAAAACAGGCCAAAATCGTATGACGTGATTAATGGACAAGCCCTAACCTAAGGCGCGATCGCTGAAATTTGTAACGTAGGTATTGTTATACAAATCATTTTCTCTTGAGATACATAAATCATGGAATCCGTAATTATGGATTGAAAGTGAATGCGAAGAAATCGCAAGCAATTGTTATTGGTAGTCCTTACTATATAACTAAGCTCTCAGACATGACGGTTCCGGACATTTATTTTGGTGAGACACTTATCCCATTCTCATCGACTGTGCGAAATCTGGGTATTACCATGGATCAGACGCTTTCCTGGACACCCCATGTGGCGGAAATTAGCCGAAAGGTGTTTGCATCTCTTCATTCTTTGAGACGTCTACAAAACTTTCTCCCATTTCAAACGAAAATTACCCTTGCGCAGTCTCTCTTGCTCCCACTGCTAGATTATGGAGATATTGCTTTCCTGGACCTGAGGGAGGAGCTGCTCGATAAGCTCGAACGTTTGCAGAATGTGTGCATCAGATATATTTTTGGCTTACGTAAATACGATCATGTTTCTCAATTTCGTTCTCAACTTGGCTGGCTTCCGATCCGCCGTCGCAGAGAT
>JALPQI010023417.1:0-18236 GCA_025490895.1 Thaumatotibia leucotreta
ACAAATCAATCTAGTCCCAAGGTAAGCTCAATTAAGGCTTGTGATGTGGGTACCAGGCGACGATATATATAATAGATAGATACATATAAATACTTACAGCCATGACCAAGGAACAAATATTTGTGTTAAATGAATACACAAATAATGCCCTCGCCGGGATTCGAACCCGGAACCTCCTGCTTCGTAGGCAGGGTCACTACCAACTAGGCTACGGAGGCTCACTTATTTATTTATGAGTGATGGTGATATTCCTGGTTTGCTCTTGAAATGTTGTTGTAACCAAAATACTCTGAGGTTATACAGGGTCACATCTGGGTCGTGGAGCAGGAGTGAACATGGTACTAGTGACGTGACCGTTCCTAGGACCTACATGTTCACCCTGTATTTTAACAAACGAGACCTAATCTTAAAAATATTGTCCTGACGTTTCGGGCATGATGTTATACCCGTGGTACTAAGCAGACTAATTGAAGGGTCCACGAAAACAACATGTCTAGTCGATTCAAATTACAGAAGGAAAGACCACCTTACTTTACAGGATAAGGTGTGAATTTGCCCTGATTTTTTTAAGCACTGGACATGTTTTTTCCGTGGACCCTTCAATTTTTCTTAATAAAATATGAATGATAATCGTGAAAGTTTTTATCAATATAAAATATATCAGCTGAGGTTGTCGCAAGGTCGGACTTCAACTACGTTTCATTCAAAATGCACTTTACACAAGTATATCTCAATTACGCTCCGTTGAGCAGAATTTTTACAAATAAAAACAGTATTTTTACCAAACCCAAGAGTTTTCTTAACTCCAACTGACAGCTAAGGGTTGAAGGGTCCCAATGCAGACTTTAAAATCAATCACCTTGACTTTAATCAAGTTTGTTCGGATTAAGTAAACTCCAATAGCAGCTGGAAATCTTTTGTGTACATACAAAAGGCTTAATCTCGTTTGACGCTAAATTAGAGGCCATTCTTATTATTTCCAATCTTGGAATTTCCCGTTTCTAAGGGTCTACCGCGAATTATCGACGGGTTCCCTTCCTGTCACACTTATGTAAGAATTTGTAAGTGCAACAGAGACGCAACACGTCATGCGGTTCGTGGCTGGCCCTGCGGTGACTGCCGACTGCGGGTGAAATGCCGACAGAACAGAACTGCGGTTCCGTCAACGTGCTATGTTGAATGCTTAAATATCAGGGTTGCCACGAGTACAAGAGGAATATCATACCAAACCAGTAAAAATATTCTGCTAACGTTAGCTCAAATAGTTGGATGACTATTTATGACGTTTTAAAATACGCATGAAGTCCATGAATAATCCGTAACAGTACATCAGGCCATGTGTTTCCTACCATCGTGGTACTATGAAAAAAATTAAATTTTACGTATTTTATATTTTGAATTGTAGAAAAATCATGTCTTATACTTATGGTTATGTTGGTATCAGAATATATTAATCAGGTGATTCGCATAAGATCATTCCACGTTGGACTTCGCGCCTCGGCCTAACGTCACCTTTACATCCCAATGAAAAATATGAAAATGGACTGTGGTTGTGTGATAACATAATTATATAGTTATCACAGCCTAGAAGGAGAATTTTTTAACATTGCCTAGTTTTTAACATTGGGGCGGCCATAGTCAAACGTTGACCAAATTGACTTAGTTTTCGCCTTCTTAACATTGCCCTTTTTTACCGCGTGAAATTGCATCGATCTTTCGATCGTCATAAAAGCATATTAGTAAAGCTATACAGTACCGTGTGACCTTAGAAAAATGGTAAAACTCGCCAGCTATTTTGAAAAACGGTGTAAATTTCTGCACTTACACCCTTTTTCATAAGCTTCGAGAAGTTGTACCCTTTTTCACTAAGGCCCCAGAGTTGCGACTACAGACAAAATTATTGGACAAATGATAAATATTGCTTCTGCCAACCCTGACTATGAATTCAAAGCTTCAGGTCAACTCGGCCAACAGTGTGCCTACCGTGAGGCTGGCATAGTGAGTTTATCTGTATCGAATGCGTAACTCAATTTCAGGTGGTGACATATTTAGTTTTTAATGCTGTCACCACAATGGCCAAACTATAAATCATGAAGTCACTGACGTCCGTAGGAAATAAGTTGTACATTTTTAATTTTCGTGGTAACTCTCTAACGTGGTAACACCCTGGCACCGTCCCATCTTCAACGAACTACGTTTAAGGCAGCCGCTGCGGCTGAAAATGCCGAATTTTTAAAACGTAATAAATATAAGGGCCTCGGCAATGAGTAGGTACGATTTTGTACCGTTTGGCGTAGAAACTTTAGGTTCTTGGGGCCCCAGCGCACGCAAATTGTTTGCTGAGATCGCGAAACGTCTGGTTGATGTAACTAAAGACCGAAGAGCTGGCGACTTCCTCGCACAACGCATCAGTATTGCGATACAGCGAGGAAATGCCGCCAGCATCCTCGGTACAATGCCACGAGGGCCAATCTTAGATATAGGTTAGGTTAAGTTGATTAGTTAGATTTAATCTATGTACATAAATTGTAGTTTTGAAAATAAACATATTTAAAAAAACTCTGTAAAAATATATTATATGTAAAAATACATCACCCAAAGGCCTACCGCGAACTCCAAAAAATCTTAAATTCCAAGCATTGTTCCATCTTAAATTGTTGATTTTTGAAGCTCCCGATGGAGCAATATTTATGTAGTAAGCATACCTCGGAAACTCCTAAGTCTGTGATAAAGTTACTAATTTATTTATTCTATAATTTAGGCCTCACTCTATAACCTAAGGCTCACTGAGAATAATCGAGAAAATCGAATTCACTCCAATTATAGCGTAATTGGAAGGTCCTCTATAGTTGTGGCTATCTCCAAGCTACCTTCAGCATTTTAGTTACCAAAATAGGCTAAAGGCTAAGCCTATGAGCCCAAAACATAATACGGTTCCTACTCGATACACTCGCAGATACAAAAAGTAATCTCATCGAAACAAGAAACTTATCACAACTGGGAACGAAAAGTTTATGTTAGTTTCCCGATCCGTTTTGTCCCTTAACCGCGCCGCCCTGAACGGTAAATTCTTTACGAAGTTGTTATAAGGAGTCCAATAAAATGCTAAAGGAAATTCGACGTTTCCGTAGAACAATCTATTTACTGGACAGTGCGGCGTCAAAGATAAGATTAATAAAAGATAAGCCACTAGTTTTTGAGCGACAAATCAATAAGGGATCACATGCTCAAAAATATCTGGAGACGCCTCTATCGTTATGGCAATAAAGGCGTGTTCAGATATTTTTGAACGCTGTGGACGCTTTGATATATCTAATGGGTAATACCACAAGGTCGTAACAGATGTACTTACCATAGAAAAATCAACTGCGAAAGACTCTCGTTGTCACGGGATTCGAACCCGCTTCCTCTGGATTGCCGGTCCAACGTGCTTCCAATTACACCAGACGACCTTCCGTGAATCACAGCGAATTTAGTCAATGGTAATGTGAAACTAATCACTTGCGACATCTGTACTTAATGTTTCGAAGGTACTACAACCTTCGTAACTCAAAGACGTGTGTCTACCACAATCGTCCGCAAATTCGACAACTCTCCATTGCGTTGAATTTTTTTTTATCTGACGGGGACTGTACCCGAGAAATTCAGCTTACGTGCCATGATTTAGGTAGTACCAACCATAAGCAGAGGACGTGGGTTATAATTTCACCCATGGCCGTAGGCCTAACCCACGTCGTCTGCGTGTGGTATGAGTGATTTCAGGATTTGATTGGTTTGTCCTTCGTATGTACTATACTATTTTCTTTAAATCTTATTTTGAACCTTGCTTTCTAAAGATTAGGTAGTGGTGAATTTCGTTGGTTTGGGGGGAAATGCGACTTTATTAAGTTTAAGAAAGCTTTAAACTTCATTGAAGTAGAATGTACCTACATTGTAATGTACATTTGGGTCTTACGATGTTAAAAAAATCCCCTGAGGCCTTATTCTGCTTTCGAAAATCTAATTATGAAAGGAAATGTACTTATTTTTTTGCCACCCTGTATACGCCTGTACTTTAAAACCTTTATGTAGATTATACTCGTATGTAGGTATTGTAGGTACCTAATAAGTATCAACGTCAATTATACACGTTAATAGTTAGTAAGTTTATTCTCACATGTTTATCTTCAAAATTTTAAAAACTCAATTAATCTACATAACAAAATAACAGATTAAAAATTAGAGAACAATTAAAACAAATAAGTATTTCCAATAATATAAGCAACAATTTTGCGAACCATGCTTGTTACCACACAATAAAGTTATATCTGATCTTAAAAAAAAGAATAAATGAAGCTAAGTACCTACATATCAAAAAAGCCCGAGTAACATACATGCTATCTATATTGCTCCTTTGTTATTATTTTTCCTTTGACAACTGAATTTTATTTTCTTTGACAAAACCACCCCAGATATGTGGAACAGAAAACTTTTGATAGCATTGGAAGCCAATACAACTTACAATTATATTTGGTTTGAAATTGCTTTGAAACAATTTACGACACACAATGTCAATCTTCTTAGAAGTTTTAATTTTTAGGGTTCCGTACTTACGGAACCCTTATAGTTGTTGTTGTACTTTTTTTTCCGCAACTCGACATCAAACGTGCCTATTTTGCGTGGTCCCAACGCTGGCCCAGTACTTGTTGGGGACCTCACATACACCCTTGAATTTCTTCGCAGGTATATGTAGGCTGCCCATGATCAATCTTGTAAAATGGTCAGTGACACTTCAATCCCTTAGTCAACTCTTACGACACCCGCAGGAGGAGTTGGGGTGGTGACAAATGTATTCTTACTGCCGTCACCACACGTCATCATAGTGGACACATTACTGCGATCGCCAATCCGCTTGCCCAGCGTGGCGATTATGGGCATTTACCTCCTAATGCGTCTAAACGCATAGTTAATAGGAGAGGCCTACGTCCAGCAGTGGTAGTCCACTGCTGGACGTAGGCCTCTCCTATTAACACAACATAGGCTGATGATAATGATGATGATGATGATATGTAGGTTTCCTCACGATGTTGTCCTTCATCGTATAGTTTTACCATGCTCGTCCGTCCGTCTCTCTATCTGTCCGCATCATAGCTCATAGGCAGTTAGTACTAGAAGTTTGCAATCTGCTACAAGTAGGTATACATAGGACCTAATCATGCCGACAAAGTGGTAGAATAAATAGTTTCGGGTACCTAAAAATATTTTCCTGCAGTCATACAGGTACATAAATAAAAAATAGTTATATTTCCAAGTTACTAGTTAGTTATTAATATGTACGAGTATACCTGCATGCTTAGCCAAGTTGCCAATAGCTAACGCTTAGTTGCGTGTCGTAGTTTTCTCTCTCTGTCACTCTTTCATATTAGTGCGACAAAGATAGTTAGCTGCTTTTCGTTTACGACTGACGATTAGCGATTGACAACTTGTCTAAGCACCCTGTATTAAATTGCAGATTTCTTAGTACTATCGGCCACTGAGCTACAGCTTGGCAAAAAAAATTAGAAATTAAAAAGTAGCAACATCGTAGTGTCGTCTCTTTCAAATCAATATGCGTGATAAAACGGGACGACACTACAATGTTGCCACTTTTTAATTTATACTCTTTTTTGCCAGGATGTATGCTGCGGCCAGGCCAGGTGGACAGACGGTCATGACGGTCAACTACGGAACCCTAAAAAGCCATTCTGCCAACTTACTAAGAAAACAAAGTGTTCATTTAATTTAAAAAATAAGCCAGGGGATTTCAAAATGGCCGCTCGTGTGTGTCACTTAAGCGTAGTGAGTCATTTTTCAGCGACCCGTAGGGGTGAAACGAGGAACATGTTTTAACAGGGCGTATAAAAATAAGTAGATAGCATAGCCTTCGTCAAATGTATCGATGGCGGCAATAGGTATTTTTATTAAGAAGTCTTTCAATTCAGATACATGTAAAAAGGTATTTTATTACAGAAAATTGTATGTTATCAAAGAAATAGGTAGGTAGCTATTTTTATCTATTTTCTAAGTAGGTAGGTATCTAACTGTTCGAATAGCAGTGCATTTTTCACTGTAAGCGCCTACGGTTTTCTAATAACAATACTTATTTTATGATATTACATATTAAATTATTATCACTCACTTATTTAAGCCGATGATTGCTCGAGATGCTTAGACCCATTAAGAGGGTCTTCGTCCGGAGCACTCTCAGCCAAAGCTCGACGCGTACTACGGGCCTGCGCCCTGCTAGAACGAGTACTGGCCGCGGACGGTGGTGGCGGGGGCGATGCAAGGAAAGATCTACCCTCAGTGTTACTTTTGTCATAAAGGGGGTTGCACACAACACTACATAACTTGCTAATAAGGAGGCGTCTACACTGTCCATCGACGTAATACCCAAAACCGTTTTCCAATCAGGTGGCACTGACCAACCACTATCACGATATTACATAGTTCAAAATGTTATATAAGTGGGTATTGATATTTTTCTCATCAAGGAATATAACCTGAGGAACTAAATTAAACAAGAGGATGAAAGTTTCGAAACAGCATTTGTATTATTATTTACCTACATTTGCTATAGTATCAGACTCTATTGATACGCAAGCTAATTTTATTAGTGTTGTTACTTGATCGTAAAGTTCGATAGGATGATATCGAAAAAAATACGGAGCTGTTGGTTTTCTTTGCCATTGCAGTTGTGATGCAAACACAGATGTCATATATACCATAGATCAAGCAAACGTATCTACTTAGCGTGTCAAATGAACTCTGTGAAATCCACTGAGTTGTCCGTCTTTAATCGCGGCTTGCAGCTTTCGGGCGTCAAATTTTGTAAGTTGAAGTTAAGAAAAACATTGATAATGCCTCCTTAAGTTATATTAATTGCAACAACACAAAAAATTATGAATACTCAAGGGCCTGAGACATATTTAAAATCATAGGCAAGTAACAACTTCAGTACAAAATCTGACACGCTCGGCCGCCATACAAATGAATGAACTTGTTTCTTCTATCCAAATCTAATTCTGTGGATGTAAATAAAATCAACTTAAATTAGCCGATAAGTAATTGACATTATAAAAATCTGTATAAATTACACCGATTTCCGGATGAAAGTGTTTTAAACCTCTTAATCTTACCTCGGGCTGATTTAATGGCTGAAGTTTGTATCTAGTGTCAATAGTTCGCAGCTGTTAAGTACTCGGTATTATTCATCGGCCCTAATCGGTAGTACGCGGCTCCGTTACTCCGCAGTGCCCGATGTACTGCAGTAAGTACAAAAAAATATCATGGTAAGTAATATAGGTGGTCTTTTGACCCCTTAAAGTCAAATGATTCTTTATTCAAATTGGAATAGCAACAAACTCTTTTGAATGATCTAAATAAATAAATAAAGCCTCCATAGCCTAGTTGGTAGTGACCGTGTCTACGAAGCTGGAGGTTCCGGGTTCGAATCCCGGCAAGGGCATTATTTGTTTATTAATTTAATACAAATATTTGTTCCTTGGTCATGGCTGTCTATGTATTTAAGTATCTATATGTGTCTATCTATTATATAATTATATCGTCGCCTGGTACCCACATCACAAGCCTTAATTGAGCTTACTGTGGGACTAGGTCGATTTGTGTATTATGTCCCAAGATATTTATTTATTTTATTTATTTATTTAAATAAATTGAAATATAATAATAATAACAAGAGATGTAAAGTCTCTAAAAATGATGGTAAGACAGTGCTTTATCCCCTTGGTATAATCTACTATTAGTTAATAGTAGATTAAACCCCAAGGGGATAAAGCACTGTTTTATGTCACGGTCTCGACATTAATCCTGAATGTAATGAAAATATTTTACAGTTAATATATTTTTTGTGAACATCAAACAAAACAACAGGAACAAATATTTGTGATAAATAAACACACAAATAATGCCCTCGCCGGGATTCGAACCCGGAACCTTGAACTTCGTAGGCAGGGTCACTACCAACTAGGAAAGACTCCCAGTTTTAGTTATAGATCTCAGATTCAAGCGACCAAGACAAAAACAGTTTTATTCTCGAGGTTTATACTCTTTTTTTCTCACCTTATGCGAGACAATAAAAACAGGCTTAAGGCTTAGTTATACTTAGTAGATAATATTTACTGCAGCTAAAAATATTTTGATCGATAATACTTTAATACGTTTGAGTCTCACGTTAGTTATAATTTTAAAATTCATTGTATGGAAAATAGACTTTTCCCCTCACTAGCTCGTAAAGTGCTCGTTTATTCTTTAATACGAACGTGTGAAAACGGCAAAGTAATGACCTTGGAGCGTAGCGCGAAGTAGCATTCGTTAACAGATAACAAAACGTAAAATGCTCATGGAAATCGTTCCATATTATTGATGATTAAATAATTTGTTTGAGAATTTAGTGTAAAATACAAACCTTTATATAATATGATGATTTTAACACATAAATCCTAAAATTCCATAAGTAACAATTGTTTTAGTGAATGATGATAAGATGACTAGATGCAATCACAAAACGCAGAAAATGTCAACGTCAACATTGTCAATGAATATTATAGGTTATAATCTTTATTTACCGACTCGAACACGCATAAAAATAGTAAACTAAACAACTTTCAGAGTGTTCTGTTATAATTTTGTAAATATAATGAATGAGAATGATTTAGTAATGCATTGGCGTTGGTGAACAACTACAGGAATGTGTTAAAATCGTGCTGCGTTTACTTTTTCGTGCTAAGTTTACTGCGACTAAATCTTGCATTAAATACATTATGCATTTGAAAAATTATTATCACTAACCCGGTGATGATTGTAATGTGAACAAATAATTACCATTTCTGAGTTTCCTCGCTATAGTGAGGGGAAAAGTTTTGTGTTACACACGGGTGCAAATGTATTTTACTTCTCGTATGTTAAAACACTCGCTGCGCTCAGGATTCTATTTTAGAACCACTCGCATCGCTCGTGGTTCAACTATAGAATCCTTTCGCTTGTTCGTGTTTCAATTTCATACTCGCGGGTAAA
Source organism: Thaumatotibia leucotreta (assembly GCA_025490895.1). NCBI lineage: Eukaryota > Metazoa > Arthropoda > Insecta > Lepidoptera > Tortricidae > Thaumatotibia > Thaumatotibia leucotreta. Next base: position 9,055 of record JALPQI010023417.1, read on the forward strand.
ATACAACTTTGCACCCTTGTATAACAAATAACTATTTCACAAAATTCTCCATACAATACAATTCCTATTTCACAAAATTCTCCATAAATCTGGATCTGTTTATGATAACATGCGTGAATCGCGGAAAACTTTCAAGGCCAAACTTAAATGGTGCCAGGACAATCAGCAGCAAATTCAAATGGATTTAATAGCTTGCCATCATTCATCGAAAAACTTTAGTAAGTTTTGGCAACAAGTAAATAAATATATATCCTCAATAGTCCAAGCTCGAATCCTCACCTTTTTCGGGCATGTATCTCGACGAGGAGACCTCTCCATTGAGCGACTTGTAGTTCAGGGCAAAGTTGCAGGGACTCGTGCTCGTGGTAGATCCCCTATGAGATGGACAGACCAGGTGAAGGCAGCGATAGATGGCCCATTACATGTGAGCACTCGCAGAGCCGCCGTCAGAGAGGAATGGCGAAAAATTGTAAAACGTGTCACTCAGGACACATCATGATGACCACGACCACTCTGTCAAGAGTGATACGCAGAAGAAGAAGAAGAAATAAATATAATTCCAAGTCTGGCCTTCCTGTTAGCGTCCAGGACAAGTGTAACCCTGAGGACATTGCCAACCTTTTTAGTCAACACTTCCAAGTTAGGTCCCCGCTAGATGGGCCTGCGCCGGTGCTGGATGCTCGGACGTCAGGTTCATTAACGTTTTTAAATGCTCGTCAGGTTGAGCTTTGTATCAGAAAAATGAACAGAGGCAAGTCACCTGGACATGATGATTTGAGCATTGAGCATCTGCAGAATGCTGGACCTCATCTGCCTAGAGTGTTATCGCTCCTTTTCAATTTGTGTATTAGCCATGCGTATCTACCGGCGGATCTTATGCGAACTGTTGTAATACCGATCGTAAAAAACAAAACTGGAGATATGTCAGATATTAGTAATTATAGACCGATTTCCCTTGCAACGGTGATATCAAAAGTTTTGGATAGCCTACTTGATAAGCAACTAAGTCAGCATGTAAGTCTAAATGAGGCACAATTTGGGTTTCAGTCGGGTTTGTCTACTGAGTCAGCTATTTTCTGCCTTAAGAGAACAGTTAGATATTATACTAGTAGAAAAACGCCGGTGTACGCCTGCTTCTTAGATTTGTCAAGGGCATTTGATCTGGTCTCATACAACACTCTATGGAGTAAGTTGGAAGCAGAAACAACTCTTCCACATGAACTCCTTGGAGTGTTCAAATATTGGTATGAAAATCAGATTAATAGTGTTAGATGGGCGGGCGTGCACTCGCGTGACTACAAACTGCAGTGTGGTGTGCGGCAGGGGGGACTCTCCTCGCCTCGGCTATTTAACATATATGTAAACAAACTGATTGACGAGCTCAGTAATACCATGATCGGATGCTCTATTGACGGTCAATGTGTCAATAACATAAGTTATGCGGACGACATGGTGTTGTTGAGCCCGTCGGTCAGCGCGTTAAAGAAGCTTTTACGTATTTGTGAGAGTTACGCCCGAATCGCATGGTTTAAAATACAATGCCAGAAAAAGTGAAATATTACTCTTTAAAGCGGGCAATAAAACTTATCCGATACCGCAGTTCCAACTCTCTGGTGCTGTTTTAAACCATGTGAAGTCCTTCAAGTATCTTGGACACTGGGTGACGGAGGACATTACTGACGACGTAGATATGGAGAAAGAGAGGAGGGCAATCGCTGTCAGGTATAACATGCTGGCTCGTCGATTTGCAAAATGCACTAGTGAAGTTAAGATCACCTTATTCAAAGCATTTTGTCAGTCATTTTACGCCTGTAGCTTGTGGACTAGTTATACTCAGCGATCTTATAATGCCCTGGCGCATACAATATAATAATGCATTCAGGACCATGCTGGGGCTGCCGCGGTATTGCAGCGCTTCCGGTATGTTCGCGGCCGCTCGCACCGACGGCTTCCACGCCATCATCCGCAAGAGAGCGGCGTCCCTCATGCGCAGGCTGGCGGACGGCCCCTGCGCGCTCCTGAATGCATTATCCCTCAAATTTGAGTGTCCTTTTATGCAGAAGTGGAATAGCATTCATGTGTTACGTTAGTTATTTATTTATTTTTGTGCCTATATATTTTTTTTGTATAATTAATTTTAACTCATTAATTTAACTGTGACATTGTTAGAATCCGTATAATTATTTTGTTTTGTATAATTAATTTTAACTCATTAATTTAACTGTGACATTGTTAGAATCCGTTATTGTAATTAAATAATATTTTTTATTAAATTTGACTAATATAGTTTTTAAGAGCCAGTACTAATATATTTTAAATATTAAGTTTTTATTAAATTGTAACTATTTTCAAATATGTATATGGGTCTATAACCTGAAATAAACAATTCAATTCAATTCAATACGCCAATTTCATAGGTAAAGACCTTATATTTACCGGATAATTCGGCCATTTCTGCGACCATATATAACATGGACGTCTATCACAAGCTCAAAAATGCCCCCATAACCAATTGTTCAATTGTGCCAAGATGGGCCGGACAAAGCGCTTTTCGTGACACCGCGCATATTTTTTCGGCGCAACATCTTCGACAAATGTTTATTGAATATCTTTATTGAAAACTTTGATGGACCAATCACAACTATTTTTAAATGGCGGTTTAAGTTTTTATAGGCTGACATTCAAATTCATTTCCGTGATGCATTGGACAGGGGGTGACACTTGTCAACTAAAATTCAGGACCGTTTTTGAAAGGCAATTTAGTATGGCGCGCCGCTTCCATGTTTTACTTGTTCGTAGGGCCATTTTGAATCAATATTCAGCAGCTACTCGACTACTGTGCGACCGGATTACCGACGAAGAGGGATCAACACCGCAATTTAAAGCTCGGAGCGCATTAATTATGTACTTAAATACCTAATTCCCAGTAGTTAAGGCTTGCATTCTCATTATACTGAATTACTTTATTTTTTGATCGTAGACTTTAAACGTTTTGTCTTGTTTTAAATTTTACTGTCATGATTTATTTGATTAATTGAAAAGAGTACCGAAAAAAAAGAGAAAACGTACAGAAACAATAATAAGTAACATAATAAGAATATATGATTTGGAAATTATCGTAAAATTTTGTCTTCACGTTTCGGGCAAGACTTTACAGTTTAAGCCCATGGTAATGTTTGTTACTCTATTTAATTAAGTCCCGATTGTTTTTGACATATGAGTGATAATCGTAAAAGTATTAGATCATCATCATCATCATCATCATCAGCCTATGTTAGTCCACTGCTGGACGTAGGCCTCTCCTATTAACTATGCGTATAGACGCATTAGGAGGTAAATGCCCATAATCGACACGATGGGCAAGCGGATTGGCGATCAAAGTAATGTGTCCACTATGATGAGTTGATGACGCTGCTGCCCATCATCAATCTTTTATCAAATAATGGTCTGGGACACTTCAATCCCTTAGTCGACTTTTACGACACCTGCAAGAGGAGTTGGAGTGGTGACAAATGTACTCTTATTGCCGTCACCACACGGCATATGAAAGAAATTAAGAGAACTTTATACATTTTGTAATCTATAATTAAGTAAAGACCTGTAAAATATTTAAGTGCTGGAAATTCCTTAGCTGCCGGGCATTGTAGACAGTAGTTTGAATAACTCTGCTAATATTTCTTAAGGTAATTTTTGAGCGTCGTTAAAATATACTTTTTTAGTACGGTGATGCCTTTTTTACGCACTAGTGCGAGAAGTGGATCATGGTAATTTTACTTCAGGTTCAAAACTTCGGAGGGCCATCTGTACTAAAAAACGTCGTACGAGACACGTGCAAAGAGGAAATTCGTAACTCTTGTCGATTTAAAACACTCCAGTCGTGTTTTAAAACATCGCCACTCGTTTCTAATTTCATGTTTCTCGGACTTGTGACGTAATATCCTATTTCAGTACAGATGGCGCTTTTTTACGTGCGAGAAATGGTTTATTTTACGTCAAGTCGAAATCTTCGAAGGGCCATATGTACTGAAAAAAATAAAGAATCTGCCTCAACTGTGCACAATAAGCCTTTTGAAAACTGCAAACATACATTTTGAGGAAATCAATCTTCATTTGTTTTTGTAGTTTTTAGCATGTCCAACATGGCTGACGCGATAGCTGCCGTATCCACGCTTTGTCCTAATGAAGAGCGACGCGGCGTGACTACAAACAAATGACGGTGACAGCTGTGTCAGTGTTGCACTGTTGCCGTACCATGAGATGGAAAGTAAAGGATACATTAGGTTTTGCTTGATATGTAATGCATTAGGTACCATACGCTTAGATAATAAGAAATACCTTTGTCCAAGGGTGGACTGATTGTAGGCCGGTGGTGTGTGTGTGTGATGTAATAATTATAGTCAGTCGAAAAATAAAATAAAATAATGCAATTCTGCCCCATTTATTCCTTTGTCTGTTTAAAACATTAACATTGCATTGACTTTAATTCACAAGATTTTCCGCATTTTGCTGAAATGAGACGTGAAACTGCCAATAGTTTTTTTACTTGGCTTGGCACGAAAAAGTTTGCACCAGTTATGCTTAAAGAGATTACCCACGTTTTAATTCGACTTTAAAAAATGCGTTTTATTTAGGCATTAAACTATGCAAACGGAAGGAATTGCTGCCGCAAATTGCCAATTTGCCGCTATTTGCCAAATATAATTGTCGAATGGAGGCATGGAATGGCTCTTTTTGCCTCAGTGCAGAGTAATTCAGAAGATTAATACAGAAACGGGCCATGAGATTATGAATTTTGGCACGTGAACCGTGTTTTGGTCATAAAATTCATTCGCAGCACAATATTCTTGGTACTCGATTACGGAATTCACAATTAGGTTGGTAACAGCTTTTTTCACACTTGTTTTAAAGCTAGATCTACACATGCAGGTCATTGCTGCAAGTTTTCAAACAAAAACCTACGAGAAATAGACGCAGCTATTTACAGCGCACTCTTGTCCATAGTTCCGTCTCAAAACTTGCACGTGTAATCTTCTACACTAGCTCAAATTTTGTAGCGCTGTGCTCTGCTATTTGTAAATAAATAAAATCTTTGAATATCTTACACAAACCAACCACGGTAAGTTCAATTTAAGGCTTGTGCTGTGGGTATCGAGCGACGATAATGTATAATCGATAGATACATACAGATACTTAAATACATAGACAACCACGACCAAGGAACAAATATTGTGATAAATAAATATACAAATGATGCCCTCGGGACTGGGGCTACCGGTATCCGTGTTACCCGCAGACACGTGTACACGTATCCTTAGCACCGGCGGTACTAAGAACCCGAACGACACGAAACGCCAAGAAACATTTCCAACTTAGAAACGTTTCCAAGCGCGGGTCCGCGGATCCACTTAGAAACTTTTCCAAGCTTGAGTCTTGCGGATCCATTACAATTGAATATTCGAAAAACCTATGTTTTTATTAGTAAAAAGTCTGAAACAAAACAATACCTACCGAAAAATTCGCAGTTTTTTTACGAATTACGCAGCTAGAAATTTTCTTTGTTGCAGGTTAAATGCGGCTCAATACTTTGTTCAAATATAAAATCGTACCTATATTTTAGATTGCCACTGCCATTGAGGGCGAATCAGATACAGGTACTCGGGTATCCGTGTCTTAATTACACGGTTCCTAATTAAACGTTCCCAACGGGTAAGAAACCCGTTTCCCGGTAGCAAAGAAACGGGTACACGGAAACGGGTACACGAAACCCGGACACGACCGAGAGCCCTACTCGGGACTCGAACCCGGAATCTCCAGCTCCGTAGACAGGGTCACTACCAACTAGGCTACGAAGGCAGACAATGTGTAGCGGGAGGTTTCGGTGAATTCCTTTAGGTGGTCATCGAAATGATTTAATTTTTTTGTTTATTGTCAGCTATGGTGATACAAGATTATAACATATAAAGCGCAACATGGACCGTATTAAGGCGAAACAAGTCTGAAAATGTATAATTTTTCCTGTGTTCAAACTTATTTACTTTGTTGACAACATTGTGTAACACTCGAGAAGGCAATATTGCAAACCCTTGTCATAAAAACTGTCCACTTCGCCATTGGATTTTATTTAAGAAAACATTTGTATGTATTATTACACTTACTTACTCATAACTGTTAACAATTTGACTTTTAGATATAGGGTAGGTTTGTTAGGTTAGGTAAGCTTAATTTATTTAATTTAAGTTATGTATATAAATTGCAGATAAAAACCTGGAGATGGCAGAGCAACACGCAAAAAGGAGAGCTTGAGAGCAATCTTGGACATATTCTATCTTTTGACAAAAAACATCAACAAACAGAGATTTCCAGGAGAATCCTGGGCTGGATGACAGGATCACAACCTGCCCGCCATTACATACGGTATACCGGGACATGGACGCTCACTAAGGAGGCTATGCATCACATAAGAGTAGCACAAAGAGCCATGGAGCGCGCCATGCTCGGCATCAAGTTACAAGACCGTGTGAGGAATACCGAGATTTGACGTCACACGAAGCTGCAAGACGTCGGAGACGTTATTACTAAAGTCAAATGGAATTGGGTAGGACATATTGCCAGGGAGCATGATGGCAGGTGGAACAAAATATTAACGGACTGGTGGCAGCTTTCAGACGGGAGAAACGCAGGGTGTCCGACCGCTTGATAAATGGATGATATTCGAAAGAGTAGATATGGGTCACTTTTTGATAAGGATAGCTCAGAATCGGGACCGTGGCGTACAGAAAAAGGGGCCTATGCTCAGCAATGGGCGATAAAAGGCTAAAAATGATGATGATTATGATATAAATTGAACAGACCTTGAGAATATGTGGGTTAAATGTGTCGGGTTTTTGTATATAAAAAACAACATAGGTAATAAGGCTCCATGATCCACCAAAGCGAAGTTATTCACATAAGCCGTGGGCGAGCGAAATTAAAAGCCACGCTATTAAGCCAGCGCTTTTCGCGGTAAGCTCCAATATAGAGGTACTCTGTCCGGGGTTACTGAACCGAAGACCGTTTTATAAAACCACAGATCATAAATTTAACTACATGCAAGTAGCCTCTCCAATTTTGTATGGTCCAAATCACCATAGTATTTGTACAGCGAACGTGGTCTTAAAAAGTGGACGGCCTTATACCTTTAATACGTACAAACAAGTGCGTTCATTTTACGAAACAGAGAGTTTAAAAAATCTCGAAAACCTGATCCTGGATCATGTCTACTTACCTCGTGGTTAGCGACGTATTGTCTCCCTGTTATGCTTTTGTACGGATTCACAAGCTTGAGAGAGAGGCTTAATCGATCGTAGTTCGTAGTAGACCTTCTGATGTTGGTCTTGCTCAGAATCTCTAGTTTTTTGGATCATACACGGATATTGTCTCAAATATTCATTGGTATTTGGAAAGTTTGGTTTCCATAACATGTGGCACAGAGAACAAAAAAGTTCATAAGTACGAAAAATATAACGTACCTAGATACGAGTATATTTAGTTAAACGGTTAAACACACGTGTATTTAATCACTACGCGCAACATGTTTCGAAGAAGGTCTCCATTATACTCTACATAAAATTTAGGCTCTCCGAAACATTTCACGCGTATGGCTGTATGCTGAACGCTTAGCACATGATCGGTATGTCAGTATGTCGCCGCGAGATAGATTTTCCATATTTTACTAACTATATGAATGAAAGAGGGATGGATAGCCTATCTCGCGGCGACATATTGTCGCACTAATCCTGCGCTAGCTAAGTCTACAGTTTTGTAGATTACTGTTTTTATACAATTATGTTTCACATGGAATTTTACGCATATTGAGTAAAAACTTCGTGTGTCCCCCTCTAATTTTTAACCCTTGGGTCCAAAAAATGTAAAAAATCATGAATATTGAGCTTATAAAATACTTTAAAATAAAACTATTTTGAAGATATTCGGCACAGCCGTCTTTGAAAATCTACAATGAGCTTAGCCCGCCATGCACTTCGCCGGTTTTATAATTATTAGGGGCCGGAACTATGAGTGCAAAGCTTTAACAATACTTCTCAATTGGATTTGATATAGCTCATACATCCATAAAATATACATATCTACACACCCACACATTGTAAATTGAAGATTCCGAGATAGGAAATAAAATTAGGTAAGTACAGATTTTTCAATAATACCTAATCGTATTTATCTTGGCTAAAGTGTTCCCATATGTCAATTTTAAAGTTTTGTTGAATTTTTGCATCCATAGTTCCGACCACTTTATAATGAGTTTTGATGGTCAGCCGGCGAGATATTACCATACATTATATTATTCCCTTACACTGTTTCTTTAATTAAATGTTCCGGTTTCTAAAATATACGAGCTCAAGTGATAGGCACGATAAAACATTCAGAATTAGTAAGTTATGTTGTTAATTTTCTGGCTCGCTTCTCATTATACCTAACTCGAATTTAGTACAAATCCTGGGTCTGGGACACACGAGGATCCCTGTTGTCGAGCTTTAAACGATTTATTAAATGTTCTGGTATAGTAATGGTTGTGAAGTTGCCCCTGATAAATGCTTCTAGAATAAGTACGATTTATTTGCAGAAAAGTAGTTGGATATGTAATGACGTTTCTTAGCTAGTCATGAGAACTCTTGACGTGTGAAAAATTTCATCCTAATCGAAGACTGGGAAGTGGGTCAAATTAAGATTCCAAGATTTTCTTACATAATAATTATAATTAGTAAGAGTAAGAATAAATAAAGGACATAATTAGTCACAAGTGAAGCTAATAATAATAAAAAAGCGTGTTTAAAAGGGTTTTATTCATCTATACCTAAAGATGTTAATAAATATACATATACCCCACCTCAAGGAGCGAAACCGGTATTTTAGAAAAACCTATTCCCAGGTTTTTCTAATACATGTATTTTTTTTTAAAGGTTTTATATTCTTTATGTAGTACTCAACATTTTATGTAATTAACAACGTAGTTTTCTTTAATTGCTCTATTAATTTAGAATTTATTTACCGAAAAACGAAAAAAGAACCATTCTTTTGTATGGAAAAAATACCGGTATGCGATCCCTGGTCCATCTTGTTCAGTTGTTTGTTGACAATATGAAGATATATGTAAATTTATAAATAATATTACTCGTATTAGTTGCATA
>JALPQI010023418.1:0-23282 GCA_025490895.1 Thaumatotibia leucotreta
TAATGTATTGAATTGAAACGATGTTCACAAAATCAACACAATTAACTGCACTGGTCGTCACCTACGGTCATTATAAATGTTCCTTCAGAAGTGTCAAACAGTCTAAGCAGTTATGTTGTTTTTGTAAACATCCCTCTAATTATATACCTACCCTACATCTACGTTGTACTTGTATATGAACTTACGAATATAACGCTATAAGCGCCATCGACAATGTGGTCCCTTTGTCCAGACAATATCACATATGTTTTAAGACTTCAGCAGGAGTTACAGTAATTCAATATGTTTGTATAAATGAGACAATAATAAGTTAACTGCTCTAAATACTGTTCAAAAAGCATATTCAACACAGACTAGTAATACTAGACGCCGCATTACAATGCGTTGAAGTAAGTGTTATTTTACTTAAGAATTTTGAGAATCTCTATACGCCTACAAATTGTACATCATTTTATTTTACAACAGTCCATGTTCACTCTTAAAACTAAATGTGGTAACCGACTCCAAAATTTCAAAAGGTTTCCCAATTTGACAGATTTATTCTTCATTTACACACTGTCCATTGTCCCGACATCAACAGATATTCTTCTATAATATATTGAATTTATTTTTTATTGAACACTTTCATGCTTTCCAAGATACACGATACGATGTTGGTCTCCTTGTTCCCGGGTTTTAAGTTGAGCATGAGATTTCACAATTATTTATTTACATAGACACATTTTTAGACACAGGTCGTGAATGTAGAAGAGACTGAAAGAAGCTGTTGCGCTGGGATACATGATATCTAATTAGTACGAGAGCATATGTGGTTATTTATTATGAATGGTTCTTATTATGGCCTCTCTTGTTCTTGAGGTGTAGCCGTACCATAAGTTGGCAAATATCGGTTTCGATAGGTTTTACTCAATACGTAACCGACACTTGAAAATTCATGGTACGACTAGTGATCTGTGATCTTCAACTTCAGTGGTAACTCCGTTACCTGCGGCGTGAGGCGTTCACGGCGCGGCGGTGCCTTTGCCGACAGTACCGGATGCGCACTGTCACTTGATTAGACACTCGCGCTCTGTGTTGTGCTTTAACTTTATACTATTATGTTAACAACTTTTTAATATCATTTTATACAACTGCAGCATGATAGCGAACAATTAAGATGGCTTAAACAGAATGGTTTCATTATCAAACTGAATGAATAGAGCCTGTAAAAAATAGATTTGAAAAGCAGATGAAAAAGAAAAAAAATAGAAATTAAGTATAAGTGAAAAACTGGCAAACATAATTTCACGCCATAATTAGTGTCGGGGTCGATTGATGCTCGTCATAATATTTATACAATAAGATTCAAAACAAAGGGTAAATGCGATTATCCATAGTCCCTATGGACTATCTCAGCCGCAGTTACTTTATTTCATCGAAAGAAACGGACTTTTGCAATAGTTTTTAAACATATTATGCAAAATATTTTCTTCGGTTACCACGAGGATTACTCATGAAATAAAACTATGAAAACGGATAAACTCGCGTATATTAACTAATTTTAACTTCATTCCGACGTTTCGAACACCACGAATGTCATCCGCAGACCACGAACCCTGTAAAGTGTTATAATGTAATATATATAAGGTCCTAATTTATTAGATGCAGATATTTTTACAGCTGATAGTACTCGGTCTCTGGAGTATATTAAGCCGTGAAACATTATAGCTTTTACGATGTTTTTTTGGAGAAAACGGAAAAACAAATTTCCTACGTAAAAACACCCTGTTTATGTGATTATTAAATGAAAACTCATTGAACAAATTCTAGTACCTCTTTTACGTACCACTTAACTGGAACTGGCCACTTCACGTTGATAAATTAAATACTTGATTGTCAATGTCATGTTATTTTCCGTTGGATTGTGTCGTTTGATGACATGACAGACAGTGTTATTGTGACTTGTGGTAATGCACACATGATGATTTTTTTTCGACGAAATTATAATTATTTTTTTTGTTAGGAAAATGAAATCAAAAAAATTACATAAAAAGATTTTTTGATTTATATTTAAAGTTAATTATTTTAATGTAAAGTATCATGTGTTAAAATATCTACAACTAATAAATTAGGACCTTATATATGTAATGTACGCGAGTTTATCCGTTTTCATAGTTTTATTTCATATTATGTAATTTTACCGGACCGAGAGGAAGCTGACTTACGTGGATTTCAATCCCACCTTGGACGTTGATGAATTAGGTTTTTTTGAGGTAATAACATCTTATATTTATATTTTCGAATATTTTTTGTTTAAAGTATTTATGAAACCATCATTATCACGAATTTCAAGATATTTATGCTATATTTACACTTTTTCGCATTAACAACCATTCAGCTTAGGCACATAGGTACGAAATGACGAGCGGACAGATAATTATAACCTGGAAGGCAATGAAACTCTAAAAATGTTTCAACTATCCTCTATTAACACACTTAACAACGAAGAGCTAGAAGATTATATGGTAAAATGGTGAAAATACTAACTTAAATACCTACGAACAAATTAAGACATTAATGTTTCATTGTCAGCCTCCGTAACCTAGTTGGTAGTGACCCTGCCTACGAAGCTGGAGGTTCCGGGTTCGAATCCCGGCGAGGGCATTATTTGTGTATTTATTTATCACAAATATTTGTTCCTTGGTCATGGCTGTCTATGTATGTAAGTATCTATATGTATCTATCTATTATATATATATATCGTCGCCTGGTACCCACATCACAAGCCTTAATTGAGCTTACCGTGGAACTAAGTCGATTTGTGTAAAATGTCCCAAGTCCCAAGAGTCCCAAGATATTATTAATTGACTGTTTTTTTTAATAAACAGATAGACGTCACTGTAATACAACAGTGTCATATAAAAGTGTCTGTATCAAACAACACGCAGTTAATAAAACGAACTACGAAACTCCCAGACATTTATAGACGCGATTGTGTATTTATGTCCTTTTAATGTTCCCGCACATTACCGCCCGTGCGACATTAGGAAAGAAAACATGACAATTCAACTTATTTACTGCTTCAGGTTAGGTCGTTATTCGAAAACTTTCTTGAATTATTGGGTATGTTAATGACGAAAATCTAGTGTGGCTGCTATGTTGAAATAAAACATTATAATTTGGTAGTACTGGAAAGTATAACAGTCGGAATTCAAACGTCAACGTCATGTCTATATGCTCTCAAAATAATTCAAGTTTATTTTTTATTATATTGTGCTTGTTTGTGGACAGTGTTCATATTTACGTAGGAAAATCATCAAACCTTCAAAAAATACAAAAAAAATATTGTGGAAAACAAAACAAACTACAAATCAATTAATCCCCGACTTGCGTCCTAAAACACAAAATAAACTAAAAATAGCACCTTTATTGTACTAAATAATTAGGGTTTGACTGTAGGTGGGTATGCAATTATTATAATTAAGGGGATTTTTTAAAAGATTTACCTTATTTTATTTTCGGAGCAGCAATATATCTATAAACAATGTTATGCCAGTCATCCGAATACGTTGCATTATTTTGCGGGTGAATCATTTTTTATGGATATATCATGAGTGACTTTTAAGGTTATGTATTTTTTATGCTCTATGTTTTGCCAGAATTAAAACAACCTGTATTACTTGTAAACATTTCCTTTATTTTAGAGTATTCATCCGGCCGCAGCCAGGAAATATAATATTCTTCGATAAAGAAATATCATACGTAGTATATGAAAAATACGAAGAAATAGCCATTATTTACTATTGGAATGAAACATATTAAATCATCACGGATCATTAGCCCGTTCGGTGAAATACAACAGTCGATCTTGGACTCTATTGTTATGATAATAATAGCGGCATTAATAGCATTATGACCATAAAATATGGCAAATGTGTAGCAAACTTGTTCGGGGTTCCATAGAAATTTCGGCAGTTAATATGAATTATTAAAACGCTATCGAGCTTTCAGCCTAGTATACATAGGTGAACAACTAAAGAAAATCTCTAATAATTATTATGTATGGGATATATAACCACAAATGGGAAGAACTTGCCGAGGACAGAGATAAGTGGCGCAAACTGGTATTAGACGGGGGTAAAATCCATGACGATGCTTGGTTTAAGACACTCGCTAGTAAGCGCGCCAAGCGTCATCAGCGCAGCACCGGTTCGCCACAGACCCACTTCATCTGTCAGAGTTGTGGTCGTGTTTGTCGCTCCCGTATTAGCCTACACAGCCATGAGAAACGCTGTCTCCCCTCCTCTAACACTGCTTGTATGGTTTGATATAATGATATTCAAGGCCATCAGTTGGGAAGTAAAGGATACGTTAGGTTTTGCTTGATACGTAATGCATTCTATCGCATACGCACTGACATATTGGAACGAGCGCGATGGCCTGTTTTACGTATCGAGCAAAACCTAACGTTACCGATACTTGCAAAGTCATGGTACGGCTACTGTGCATAGTATTTGAATGGCGCTTACGTTATTGTTCAAATATGCAACGTCAAATATCAGGTACAAACACGTTACTACATGCACCAGGCCATATCATTAGTTTTTTAACCTGTACCTGTTCAACTTTCATTTACTGTCCATTTACATGTTTTACTATTTATATAAAACTGAAAAGCAATAGCAAATGTACCTACTAGTATGTAGAGTATCTTTTTGAAAAGTTACGAAGAAAATTCTTGTTATTTTTGTGCCATAATCATCATCATCTTTTCAGTTTTACATCGCCCATTACTGAGATATCTTTTTAACTATCTTCAAAACCCTAACTTCTAAAAAAAATGAGGTTCTCAATTCAAAATTGTTTTTGAATACATATAGTATTACTCTCCGAGAATCGTGAAGTGATATTTTTTTAAATCGAACGGGTATCTCTGAGACAGTCAAGTTGGCACTTAGTCGGGGTCTGATGATGGGATCTTGGAGAAATCGGTTGAAGTTTTTTTTTTTATCCGTTTTTATCGATTAGATAAATAAATACCACACTTGTTTTGGCCTCAAGCTAATTGCATCCAGAAGTATCCTGCAAGATCTGTCCCAAGATATTTTAAATTTATTTTTATCAGCCTCCGTAGCCTACTTAGATGGTAGTGACTCTGCCTACGAAACTGGAGTTTCCGGGTTCGAATCCCGGCGAGGGCATTATTTGTGTATTTATTTATAAATATATTATGTTCCTTGATCATGGCTGTCTATGTATTTAAGTATCTATGTATCTTTTATATATATCGTCGCCTGGTAACCACATCATAAGCCATAATTGAGCTTACCATGGGACGACATCGATTTGTGTAAAATGTCCCAAGATATTTACTTATTTTATTTATTTAGGTATTTAAAAACTTATTTATAATTTCGTTGGATCGAACCGTTGAAACTCTTACGTGCTTAGTCGTCACTGCCTTTCTCCACCAAAAAAAAGGTTAGGGATTTCTAAAAAAACGAGCTTTATGTGCGATTCTTAAACAAGAGTTCAATGTTGCTGGAGTAATGAATATTTACGATGCCCTTGGATCCCTCGGAGTTGCGCACCCTTATCATGACGTATGGTTGGCGATAAATAGGACTCATGAGTACCCACGGGGAGAAGGAAAAAGCAAGTGAAGTAACTAATGTGACTTTAACGTCGTGTACACTATGCAATAGGGATGATGACTGTAGTCAAAATAAATTATTTAACATTATGCACGACATAATACACGAAGAAATTATTACTAAGATGTAAATTGCAGTAATTTTTGTATAGAACTTCTATTTAATAAATTGAAAAGAACTTAAAAGAGTAGGTCATTTGGCAGTACTCAAACGTGACGTCACTCTTGAGTATTTCATATAAAATTCCATAGTGGTGATCGTTTTGACAGTTCGAAAAAAGATGCTGATTTGACTTGTCAGTCATTACTGATGCAAATGCTGTTTGTGAATGTCGTTTTAGTGAATTATCACAAGCGGTTGTTGTGATCGCCATTCACATTGTGTTATATATGATTCGTTCAGAGTATTTGTACCGATTATGAAGGTATTTTCTTGTTTTCTTTTTTTTATATTATTTAGGTGATTAACTATGAGATATCTCTACCCAAGTAAGTTATCATATTTAACAGTATATAGTATTAAGTTAAGGTATGGAAATACTAACTGGTGGCTGCGACTTCGTCTATACTCTATACACACATAGGCGATTTTCGATCTTTGGGCCAACCAACTTTTCGATCGACATATTTTCTGTCTGCTGCGTTACTTTTCATGAACTTACAAATGTAGGTACGTCAATTAATATTATACACATATTTACAATCAAAAACAGTTGGAACCTAAATGTATCGATGTGAACTTGTGTGAAGCCTAACGCATGCATAATTTATAATCAATTTTTCTAGCAAACTTGACGAAATTGTCACCTGCGTTACGGGACAAAATGGTGTCGATCAAAATGTTGATTGGCCCCTTTATCGAGTGTCAAACTATGTCGATACCAATAAAATCGGTCTAGCTGTTTTAACGTGAAGAAGTCATAGAGAGACAGACAGATAGATAGACATCTACTTTTCATCATCATCATCATCATCATCATCATCTTCATCAGCCTATATTAGTCCACTGCTGGACGTAGGCCTCTCCTATTAACTTTGCGTATATACGCATTAGGAGGTAAATACCCATAATCGCCACGCTGGGCAAGAGGATTGGCGATCGCAGTAATGTGTCCACTATGATGACGCTGCTGCCCATCATCAATCTTGTAGAATGGTCAGTGACACTTCAATCCCTTAGTCGACTCTTACGACACCCGCAGGAGGAGTTGGGATGGTGACAAAATAAATGTATTCTTACTGCCGTCACCACACGGCAACATATCTACTTTTGCATTTATAATATTAGATATGGATTTACCATACAGGTTTTCGACATATGTTGATTTGAACTCTAATGCGGGAATTACACTGAGTCGTACGCCGAATGCAAACTGTTTGCATGCGGATGCTAGGCAACCGATTTGGCGAGCGCATTAGGCAAACGACGAAAAGTACAGGTTGAACACCAGAACTGATGAGTATAATTCAAATTCTTAAGCGGCTGTGAAAGAGTAAATAAAATAAAATGCTAACAATTAAAAGCTAGGTACTCCTAATTTGGTTAAGATCAGATCACTGAGTACAAACAGCGGCTTTATGATTCGTCCGCACCGTCGCTTGCTGCGCAATCAGGTACAAAATACCCACGGCGCGGCGATGGCCTCAAATTAATGAGGGTACAACCCCAGATATCTTGTCTCGTCGACCTTTACAATCTAGTGCGAACATAAATTGTGATAGAGAGAGCTCGGGGGCTTGTTTAATTTCACGACTGAATAAATCGGAATGTTATGGGAAAAGTGATGGGTTGGCCATGGGCTCGCTTTGCATTAAGGGCCAAGTTTATTAGCCAGTAACATTTAAATAATCTTTGTAAATTCTTTCGAAAGCGGGGTACGTGTGACGGGCTTATTCGATTACATTTTTACGTTTTAACTTTATAATTTGTGATGAAGAATGAAAGGTCTTGAGCTTCGCTTCGAGTCTTGTTCTTGACTGAGGTACCTTACTTTGAACGGCGGCGTACCTATTATCATTAGGTAGAAGAGAAATTGAACAAAATGTTTGTTACCTGTAGTTGTTAATATAATTATGTTCTATTGGGGTGCTATATATATTATCTTATCTGTTTTTATTTATCATTACATTCATTAAATATTATAATATTTTTTTTATATTATGGTATCCTCAGCGATGCAATTGTCAAAACTGGACCAATCGAAAAAAAAAACAAATGTCGATGAATCTAATAATGGCGTATATAGGTTTACACAAGTTCTGAATTTGTTTCTGTTTGCTCTTACCTGTAAGAGTTAGAAGTCAGTGAAATAAATATAAATATTACACATTTTTCAAACTCAATCAAGGCTTACCACTTGTTTCGACCCATTAAGAGGATACTCATCAAGAGTACCCTCGGCCAAGGCCTTACGCGAGCCTGTGCCGTAATAGAACAGATTCTAGCCGCTGACAGCGCTGGCGGGGGCGTCAGAAGAAAAAAATCTACCCTCAACTGTCAATTATATCATAAACCAACATGCACACAGCACTGCCAACATCCACTAATCACTTGCTAATACGGGTTGTCTATGTGGGCATTTTCACTTCTAGGGACATCCAATTAGCTTAAATCTCACAAAAAAAGTTAACTTCGATGTCAGCTTTGTAACGACAATTAAGCATGAACTAGTTACGTAAATCTACTTTATTCGTGTTTTGATATTGCATACGCGTATTCTTTCTAGATTAAATGATAAAAAAATATTTTTGATAATATTTAATGCTCAATTGTCGTTACAAAGCTCACATCGAAGTTAACTTTTTTGTGAAAGTTAAGCTAATTGGGTGTCCGAAGTGAAAATGCCCATGTTTACTGTCCACCAACGAAGTACCCAAAACCATTTTCAATTCAGAATCATGATTAAAATTCGGATGAGCTGGGATTTTGTTTGAGTCTCTGGGGTCCGTTTCTCAAAAGCTTGTAACTTGTAATACAAGTGGATGTCTCTTTTTGACACTATTAATTAGATATGGACTTCCGCTTGTATTACAAGTTACAAGCTTTCGAGAAATAGGCCCCTGTTAGTTATTATTCAAAGAACTATCGAACTTGCCAATTCGATAATCTGAAACAAATAATTATAATTTCCGGTTGGATTTTTTACTATGTCGTTAGTTTTTGTCGCCTTTAATATGCATGCAGCGAGCAAATTGAAAAAGCAATTTCTTTCCCAAACGACCCGATTTCACTATGATAGGCGTGAAGTGAACTACATGAATTTCAAAATTTAAATTCCAAGAAAACTGCTTTTTGAATAAGTCTTTCAGTTAAGCGACACACTACCTACACAATATTGATAAATACATCACTGAACAAACTGATCCCCGTGTGCAAAACAAGGGATTCTTATTGGATATTTTACTTTGCGGGCAGTGGCTCGACGAAGAGATAAGGCGTTATTGAAGTTGCATAAACCAAATAATGCTATATCGCCTGTATCTGCATTGATCTAAAATAAAGAAGAAGCCAGCTGAAGCCATACAAAATAAATCAAATGACTTTTGAAGTATGATGAATGGCTCACATTAGGTACAGCGTTTCGTATCGGATCCATACAGAGTCGACTCATCCTATACATTCAGTATGCTTGTCGCTGACGTCATCATTCCTACAAAAAAAATCGCCCATGGCCCGCGGCGTACACAGCCAGTTTAATAAAAGCACAAAGTTAAAAATTATTCATAATGAGTCGGGGGTACCATGACGTACTAAAGCGGTTCAGTTTAGGTCGAAAGAAAGGGACAAGGCTATCCGAGTCGTATATCACTGTCTTTTCCCTGAACTTAAACTGAATCGCATTAGTACGTCATGGCGGTTACCATGACGTACTAATGCGATCACAATTTTCAAGTACCTGGGGGGTTCCCCAGGTACTTGAAAATTGTTCAGGTTCCAAAATTAGGTATCAATAAGTCAGATAATGGTCCATCGTCCGTATCATCCGATATCGGATATCGGAAGCTCACAGATAGATAGACCGAGAGCCCTAAGTAAAAGCGTATTACTGGCGTTATTTTTTAATTTCGAGCAATAAAATTGTTAAACCTAACTACTAAATAATTAGCTATTTTTTTTACCGCCCGGCCACGACTTAGCGCTTCTAGCGGCGTCGTCGAACGGCAACATAGTACATGTGCGAGAAGGAGTTCCGATATCTGTCACTTGCTCCAATTTATGGAATCGTTCATCGTCGCTAGTCGCGAGAAGTCGTGGCCGAACCCTTCTTAGTGTTTACCAAGAGTTGTCAACTCACAGGGAACTTAACGCAGCATGGCGTACAAATGTTACGTCGATCCCCCGTTGCCCTCCTCATGCTTCCTCGTCCTTTGCTCATAGTGTCAGATTGGTGTGAGCGAGAGGGATAGAAAGTAAGTTGAACGATTGACTGCGTTAAGCTCAAGGCTAGAGCTTATTGTAGTATACTTATGAATAGCCAACTTCACACTACTTAGGCTCTCGCAGTTTCTTAGCAACAAGCAATTTGTAACAATGGGTGCTAATTATGAAAAGCTATGGACTCGCGTGCAGTGGCAACGCAATTATGCTAATCTTATTAGTTAATCCACTTCGTGCCGTGCAGTTTTGTGTTGCACCACTAGAACCAAGGATTACAAAATACCTACTTGTAGCAGATACGCAATTGTCAAAAAAACCCAGCTGAGACTGTCATTTGGTCACACTTTTTGTATACACCGTGGGCTGTTTAAATGCGACCGATTTTAACAGTGTATAGTGTGTCCTGACCACATTTAGAAACTATAATGTCGTATAAATAAACTTTTTTGTATATCGCCAAGTTTCAGAGTTATTACCAATGAAAAAAAACATATTTTCTAATTGTTACTCAGTACAAAAGGTATTTTTAACGGCGTTGGTGCTATTATGGAGAATAATCTCCCTAACCTCATTAATAGATGTCAAAAAGTGAGAAATAAAACATTTAAAAATTTGGTTTACCTTTGTAATAAAAAAAAACTCATTGTAAGTGCTAGTTTTATGAACAACAAATACATTCAAAAATTAAGAAAAAAGTTTTTTTTTCGCAAAAAATTACAAAAGTTGTATTATATTATTTTATGTTTCTTTTTACATCAAAAATGCGTGGTTAAAATCTTTCGGGTTATATAAGAGCCCACGGTGTATAACGTCACACAATAAATATTTTTTAAGCTTTATAACTTTATTGTACAAACATGTCTAAACACAGTATCAATTGTATTGATAGTGATAATAAATGTTGGTTTTTCTTCCACCACTACCACTTCTCGTACTAATAGTGTAAAAAAAACACCACATGTACCTACTGAATAAAAACAACAATTAATTACCTTTTCTTAGAAAGATAGATATTATACAAAAACTGCATGTCACTGCTCGGCTTCAACAAAAGCCTGAATGATGGACCAAAACATAATGGCCCGCAATACTTATCCTGGGCTCATTCTTGAATTCGGTAGGATTTTTTCAGGCACTTCAGCCTTTGCGTTTTCCATCTTTAAGAAAAGACCACCGGCATGAGTATTGAAAAGCAAATACTGCTTAGGTAAAAATGTTTAAATGTATGGAATGCAGATTTTTTTATGTGACGAAGGTGGACAACGGAGCTTTCAGCCCACCTGATGGAAAGCTGGAACTGAGGCCCATGGAGATATTGACTAAAAAATCGCCTATGCGCTGCCTACCCTGAGGACTTAGTGGATTGCCTCTATTATCTAAGCCAGTAATTACACTGGCTATCTTACCCCCAAACCGAAACAGCAGTGCAAACACTGCTATTTAGCGGCAGGATAACGGGTAAGACGGTGGTAGCTACCCGGGCGGACCCTGCACGAGGTCCTATCACCAGTAAATGTTTTGAGCTTTCTTTTTTGTAAAAAGTAGTGGGTTCTTAATGTTAAATAATCTTTGCCAGAATTGCACGAGGCTTACATTCAACTTTCCATAGCGTGTTAACTCAACCCGCAATTATCTTTAGTATTTTACTAAGCTTTATAATTTTCGTATATATTTTTTTGTTTTCAACATACCTACTATATGCAGATCCTTATTTATAAATTAAAATAGCCAGCAAATATAACACTGAACTACCTATGCCAATGGTACCGCGTACATTCACCATAAACCTGTTTCCAATTCCCTAGAACCCATTTTAGCGTAGTGTAAAAGGGTAATTCTTTGAAAATATGTCTGCGGTCTTATTCATCTGTCCTATACAAAATGTATGAAAAAGACAGAGGAACAAAACGAAACTGCAGACATATTTTCCAAGAATTACCCAAAACCAATCTTAAATTGGACGCTCTTTCACATATTTATGCATAAAAATAATTGTGAGATTATTCCATGTTTATGGACGGACACAATATGTAGTAAAATCAGATTACGAGACAGTGTCTAATTAATTGAACTACATTGAACTACCAATATTCAATTCAATTATATGAATATTTGTAGATTTTGCGTTTGATTGCACCTTTTTAAGATTTTATGAAATATTATTTTCAGAAAGGGCAGTGATAAGGTGAAAAGTGTGTGTAGGTACCTATGTGAAGGTATTACGTATACCCATACGGTTGACCACTAAACTGCGAGCCCCGTTTATGATAGAATTCACACAACCAGTACTTACACTAAAGTATCGCTTATTTACAATAGATCCGACATGTTTTAAATTACTTGATGGTGTCATAAAGGGGATATAAAGTTTTTTATTTAAGTAGCTTATTTTCATTGCCCATTATTAAAAGAGTCAACAATAAGTGGCATGTATGTTTGTATATATTTTTTCTTATCTATAAAATTTAAATATAATTATTTAGTTAAGACCCAAAAGCAGGTACCTAGATGGATAATTCTTAGCTTACGGTACTTACACACTGAACGTCGAATATAGGTTCCATAAGGAAAGGACACCAGTAAAAGATATTTAAATTATCTGGATACGTCGATACGTGTTTGAAACTTCTAAATAATTTAAACGATAAGGCAATTCCACGAACAGAAAGCCGTAAAAGGTAAATCAAACAACATACTTCAATAACACACCGAGAAACAAAGAAACATTTTTTCAATCGGCCAACTTTTACGATGCCAGGAGTAAGTACGGATTTCTGCAAAAGCCTCGCCTTTCTAACTTAGGAAATTTCACTTAAGAAACAAAAGTACTTCAATAAAAGAAGAACAATCATAAAAAGAGAGATGTAAGCGTGGTTCTTTAAAAGTGGGAGTGGGCTGGCACCTGTAGGGTTATTTTAGAGTCCCTTAATACTTGCCTATAATACTCGTAGTCAGATCAGAAACGCGCTGCGTTTACTCGCTTACTATAAAACTCGATGTCTAACTTGTTATTCATTATTTAATTAAATTTAGATAAAAGGCTAGTAAAGTATCAGACGAATATATTAAGTTTCAATTCTTACCCTTAAAAACACGTAAAAACATTCATTGAAACCTGACTTCCATGCAAGAAAACAAAAAAATGAATAAAACAATACTTTCCTTATTAAACTATTATTTATACTCTCATTATACGAGTAGGTATACATTATGCGTCGAAATTCAGTTTAGATTAGTTTTGATTTGCGCTATACGAAAAATAAAGTTACCTGTTCTTATTATTTTACTAAGAATTAGCCACTCATCTTTAAACGAAAACATTACTAGTTTAACACCTGGTATATTTTTCATTCGCGCTAAAAATTCAATTTACTGTACCGCGGCGGGCGTTCGAGCGGGCGCCCAACGCATACCTAACTTTCAAACCCTCGTATTTTTTATTTTACGGCTATGCAAAATGTGATCTTAAATTATTGAAATAAGTACGCTAATTCAAAAATATATGAAGCGTAAAAGACTAGCTGGAAACAATTATTCTTTATAATTCTTCCCCGAGTTAATCCTGCTATCACTATTCACCTGCCTCTGATTACAGAGAAAAACCATTCTATTTCAAAAATTACATAGTTGAAAATTATTCCACATTCGAAAAATGTATTGATGCAGTGAGTATTAATGCTGTTGTTTTTAATTAGTCTTATTTTACTGTCGGCAAATTGTGAAAATACTCGTATATAATGTTGTAAATCAGTCAAAGTTTTTTTGCGAGTAACTGGACCTATAAAACGTAAGTAGGATTTCTTTTTTACCGGCTATTAAACAAGAACATTAATGTACGAGTATGTATACTGTACCAAATTTCTTGAGTCTTAGCACCCCAAACTTGTAATGTTGGGGATGTGAATCCTACACGTTTGGGGAAATTTGCAGGTTGAGTTGCCAAAACAAATAAAGAGTTCTGGACTGAAGCGATAGAGGTTGGCTGGAATAACAGCTATTGTAAACGAGAAAAAGTTATTTTGATAAATTCCGTCACAAGAAACAGCCAAGGGTAACACAAAGCAAACCAAGTGCAAGTGGTTCGGGGGTACCAAGAAAGAACGGAGTTCAGACGTGTTTGGTGTACTCTGCGGACGTCCAATGAAAGCAAGCAAGCCACGAACTTGACATTATATCACAGTATATTTTGGGCAGCTTTGTCACTCCGGGCGACATTGGTCAATCATCGGCTTCCGTAGCTTACCTATAGTTGGTAGTGACACGTCATACTTGGCTAGAGGTCCCGGCTTCAAATCCCAGTCGGTAACTAAGGGAGTGATGAAAATGGATATTTGTGAGTTAAGAGGGTTGTAAATTATTACAAGTATGTATGTTTACAGAAAGTATTATCTACGCCTACAACCAATTTTTATTTTCTAGTTTTTGGTGCAATAAAAACCGTTTAACTTAAGACTTTTTTCACTTATTTTATTTAGTGTATGGCTAAGTGGACCTGTGTTAGATTGTCAATGAATATTTGAAATCCAATTTATGAATTTTATTAGAAAATGTAGAAATTGTTTATTAGGATTGCTAGATTAACTATTCTAAGTTTACTTATTGTGACCGACGGTTTACTACTAAACCCTAAGCGTAACCCAGCAATCTCTTACGGCTATTATTTATTCTGAATTATGTTATGTATTAATTCCCACATTAAAAGAATGAAAAGCTCCGAGTGAACATCTTCGGTAAAACAAACATTTACTCCAAATGAAATGTTTGCTCAAAATGCTAAGTGAAATAGCAGCTTAAGGGCGCTACGCATTGATAATCAGAATTAATTCAAATTAAGTCTGACGACGCCTGGCTCTGAGTGATATTTTAACTAATGCCGTTTTCTTTTTGTCGTTTGGCAAAAAAACCTTATGCTTTTGTTATAAACCATCAGTCTACACTGAAAAAAAAATTGCTGTTAATCTGAGATAATATCAGTTGCAGTACAATTTGGATTTGCCAAACTGTATACATAATCATTATTTGTCACGAAATTGGGTTGTACCGTTATTTGCCGATAGTTATGTACCTAACCCACGTAGCTTTTGCAGTATATCTATCCGTATGCCACACGTACATTAATCGTAAACGAATTGGGCTATAGGTACATTTATTACGTTTACATGTACCTACATTAATGTTTATATTACGTCATGTACAGTCAGAAGCAGACATGCAATAGTATTTTGCGCTGCGAAGACCCCCAAATACCTATCTGACGCAATCTTATTTTCACTGACACATATGAGATATTGATAATACCAAAAAGGACAAGCAATACTTGCTACTATTAGCTTGCTAAGTTAAGAAACGTTTATGAATAAGGGGGTTAATCTTTAATTGCCAATATAAATATTGGCATCACGATATCCATAGAAAACTGAGTATAAAATACCAAGCTCGGAAAAATCTACCGTGAATCACCGTTAAGGAGTATTTAACTGTTAGCATGATATAAAATAAATAGCTATTTACAGTCCCAAAAAGTAAATAATGAAATGTTTATTTCGTTTCGTTTAGACACTGCCTGAGGCAAGGTACTTAATTTGTTCGTAATAAAATATTTTCCTCTTTCCTCAGTACCTAGCTTTCATTATTTACGTATTCTTGGCACTCTTTTATTAATATTGCTGTAGTGGGTTTTTGAAACCAATCATAAAATAAAACAAATTCAGTTGTGCGACACCATGCTCAGACTTAGTAACAGGAAATATCTGTAGAGTATTTAACACATTCACTAACGGTAAGATGTTTGGCAATTTTACTAATAATTACCGAATTTAAATAGAAAAAAAAAACAGACTTCAACCGATTTCTCCAAGATCCCATCATCAACCAACCAACGGTGCCAACGGGACCATCTCGATTTGTTCTGAAGTCGGTTAATAAATTATGATCGAAATCGGTTGGCGTGACATTAAGTTACTTGTCCATTTGTCGTGCGCATAGTTAAAGCAAATTTACGACTGGTTTTTTCATGGATGCCACTGTTAGCACTGGACAAAATTGAAATGGGACCAATCGGAAAGCATCAGGTCAATCAGGTTTCAAATAAAAAAAGAATCATCAGTTCACCTAGTCGACAGTTTTCGGGAAACAAAAAAAAAACAGTCGAATGGAGAACCTCCTCCTTTTTTTGAAATTGATTGAAAATTCAGTTTTACTGATCTCAACCACAGACACACTGACTGATACACAGCTTTTTCATTTGTACCATTTTGGAAACGGAACTAATAAAATTAAGTTTTATTAATACTCTCTTAAATCAACTGATAGCAATATACGATTGTTTTCCTGTAAATACAGATGCAACGTAACGTAACATTTTCTCGCATGAGCACAGACTACACAAAGGATCAAAGCACAGCACATTTTAATAATTTCCCCGTGACGAAACGCAATCCTCTTATTTCATTTGTCACGGCGGTGAGAACGATGTCCGTTGACGGTGCTGACAACGCACAATCTGTCACGCGGGGTGGAGCGACGCGATGTTCACTTGTTTGTCGCCATTACGCTGGCTGTTCGACATGCTTGACATGTGATAGTTGCATTGGTGCTTACAGATTTTTTCTCATGTTTTTATTTTAGTTTGTTAAGAGCTTCCGATTAACATTTGTTCCACTGACGTAGAGGTATTCTTTGATCTGTGCTACAGTGCTTCTTGTTGCACGTGAGTAATCTATAGTAAGCATTATTTATTATTTATTTATTGACATAATTTAATAAAATATTTTACAGTTTCCTTAAAAGTATCATTAAACCAATGTGGTTTGTCTTGATACCCTATTCCACTTATACTATTATTGTAGAATAATCTAAATAATTCTTACAACATAAAGTGCTAGGTAATACGAGTACACTAGTGTTTTAAATTATGGTATAGTGTAGGCATCGGCGTCTACGGTTAACTGAAACGTTTATTTTTTTTTGGTATTATTAAAATAAAATAAAACCGTTTAACTTAAAACTTTTTTACTTTTTTTTAACTTCTGCTTTTACACACATTAGGAACCAATGATTTAATAAGAAATACTATATTTTGATCAGAGAATAAAGATTGATGTATTTTTAATACAAAGTTATGTATAAAAATGTATTGTTTATTTTTGTTGTTTTATTTACATTCACAATTCACAATAACCTAGGGCAAGAGAAATTAATAACGTGTTCAACTCAGATGTCATGGCTTTTGTGAATTTAATTTTTTAAGTGTAGGTATAGTGTAGTTTAGCCTAAGTAAAACTTTGCGATGCCCCTGCAGGTTTCATGTGTTCTACTCCCAACTGTAACATCTTATGTACCATGATTGCAAATAAATAAATAAATAAAGAATATGAATAAATGTATTTTCTATAATGTCTACTCTATGGGTATTAAATGTTTGAAATAGTACCTAGTTATTTGTTTTACTAGCGAGCAAAGTGATCGTTTAACTCTCGTGCTAAAAATTGAAAGTGTGCTAATAATTCTCCTGGTAATATTAGGACGCGAGTAAGTAAAAGATTCCGAAAATTGAACCACGAGCGCAGCGAGAGGTTAAAAATGTGGAATAATTGCATTTGGACTTGCACTTGGAAAATTGGACTTTACATAACATGCTAATTAGGTACATAATATCTCAAAATTGATACAAATAAGAAAACACGAAGACAAAAAATAAAAATGTAAAATGGAAAAAATGAAAGGATGGAATATTAGTCACCGAACGATCAAAAATCGTAGACGCTTTATTATTACAAGTGATTTCACTTTGCATAATTCAACCCCAGCCCTTGTAACAAAGGAATTATCACATACCTACAGCTGTCTCCGTGCAGAAATACTCCAGCCGAGGAAGTATTTGTAAAGGAGTTGAGAGGCCTATTTTTCTTAACTTTGCATAGGGCCTGCCTAAAGGCGCAAGACTGATGTGTGCCGCTATCCGCCGCTTACGCTGCCGTTTTTCTGGCTTTGTGGATCAACATACGAATCCTCAAAAACCTCTACCTTTCGTAACCGGCTTATGTTTATCGAATCGTACAGAAGCCCTTCCTAGGAAAGACTAATAATAACTCCATTGAAGGTACCCAACCCATCTCAGATTAAATAGAACTTTACTCACCATAGCGCCATTGCCAGTGAATAAATTATATCGCTGAAACAGGTACCTAAGTGAATCTTACCAAGTATTTCATTAGAAGCAAATCGCTTCCAAACTTGGACCCCAGCAGAGTAAAAGCAATTAATGAATCAGTTTCAAAGTAAATGAATACAAGAGAAATAGGACCATAATAACGAAGTTTCTTTTGTATTTCGTAACAAGTAGGTATAAGTTACGCAACTGATTTAAACCATTAATGAACTTCATTTTAATACCCTTCTGAATAATTATAGCGTGACTTTAAACAATTCAGTGTGAATCGGTCCTCCTCGTAACAAATACAATCTCAAGGGAGCCACATGAAGGAAGGCCTCCTAAATATTTATGTACGAATATGTACGACGTCTTTAATTTGGCTAATAATGATGACCATGACTAAAAATGAGTCGCTTAACTTCAAACTCGGGTAAATCCATTCTGTCAATAGAGTTGAAGTTTACAGAAAAACTAGGCAATTGCAATTATTGGCAGAGTGGATTTACCCGGGTTTGAAGTTAAGCTACTCAAATGTACTCGTATTTTCCCAATACTTACAATCTGTTAATCTGAATAGTACTATCAGCAAAAATGAGGTCTACCAATTTCGACTCTTTTCAGAGGTAATTAAATTGAAAAGAGGTAGGCCATTTTTGGTTGATTGTACCGAAAACACAACCGTAGAATAGGCCTGAAAAATAATTAAGTACTCTAACTTTGATTTTTACTTAAAAGTTTCTGAATCTGACCGTCAACGGAATACCAGTATCTATAATTTTGTTAGACTCATCATTATCATATTGGCTGAAAACTTCCACTGCTGAACAATTTCCTCTAGGTTCTGCGCCGCATCCAGCGGACCCCTACAACCTTTACCAGGTTATCATTTCACGTTGCCTGTCCACGCTGCGGCTTCCGCTACGTGGCCGCCACTCGAGAACCTTTCCACTCCAGCGGCCATCGGTTCTACGTACTATGTTCCCCGCCCAGCCACCCCCGCCTCAATTCGGAGAGCTAAGTGGGTTACTTTGCTGCGGATGGCCTCATTTGCTAGACTATGTCGTCGGTTGACAACCAAAACTCACTAAGTAACAAATACCTACTTGAAATAGAGATCGTAACTAAGTTCTGATTCAATACTGACATAAGAGGTTGCTAAGAGTAGTGACAGTTTTTATAGTGAGTTTTGCTTGTCAGCCGACGATGTGTCGTCCACTGCTGGACATAGGCCTCCCCAATTCGCGCCACCATATTCGGTAATGTGACTATGAGTGCGCAAACCAAAATAAAATTAGTAATGCAACAAATGCCCCTATCTATGTATTTATGCCTAAAATTGTAACAATCATAAGCGCCAACCTGGCAGCGTTGCATAGATGTATAGGTAAATGCTCTTTGCTAATTATTATTGACCCATCTCTGGCAGAGATACAGGTAAATTACAGGATATTTCGGTTACTGTTAGAGGGTTAGCCAGAAGCATACTAACGAGTATTGCCAATACCTTTGAACGAGAAATAAACCAGTCTTGTTTTCGTGTGTCTACTAATTGTACGTAGGTACCTATATGAATATATGTCTATTAACATCAGTATCCTCTCCGTAACTCAAAGATTTGCTGGTATTATCATCATCATCAGCCTAGTCCACTGCTGGACGTAGGCCTCTCCTGTTAACTATGCATATAGACGCATTTGGAGGTAAATGCCCATAATCGCCACGCTGGGCAAGCGTGTTGGCGATCGCAGTAATGTGTTCACTATGATGACGCTGCTGCCCATCATCAATTTTGTAGAATGGTCAGTGACACTTCAATCCCTTAGTCGACTATTACGACACCCGCAGGAGGAGTTGGGGTGGTGACAAATGTATTCTTACTGCCGTCACCACACATTTTTTTTTTGTAATTTATGTTATGATCTGTTCAATAAAGTGTACATTAAAGTCGACATCAATAGAAGTTGCAAACAATGTAAACAAACTGTTCAAAGAAATATCCATTATAGTTTTCATGGATAAGGATAATGTAACGGTAAGAGCAGTTTAACCTTTTTGACGCCACGTCAAATACAAAAGTTGTGATTCACACGCCACGTCAACAAAATGTCAAATCTGAAATTGAATTTTACGCACACGCGTGTAGGTCTATATTGTTCTGTGGACCAAGACTTATCGGTCTTTGGCGTTGAACCTGCGGTGCCAATACTCGTATATAGTCGTAGGCGTCCAAAAGGTTCAATAGCAAGGTGAATTTTGCAGTAGTTCATGACGTAGATTGGAAATTAAACACATTATGAATACAAGATTTGTATACATTGTTCGTAAGTTCTATCGACGGCGACTTTACTACTACTACTGTTGGTCGAAGTCGAAACAGTACCACGAACAAAACATCCGAAGAAGAGGTAAGGGATCTCTTAGGCTTAGCGCGCGCCTATTACTTAGTCTGCAAGCGCAGGGGAGGGGGCGGTCCAATTAACGCACGTATTAACGCTGGCTCATGGCCGCGCGCTACATGAAACGTGTCATACAGTAGGCTAGGGGGCTACTATGATCTCAGTGTGTGTCTATGATACTGGCTTTTATCGAAACCGAGGAATGCGATGCAGATTTCTAGCTAAACCGTGAACATTATTCGATTGAAAATGCTAATTTTAAAATTAATTAACCTTCTAAGAAAAGTTAATTGAGAAGCAATGTACTTCAAAATTAATCGGAGGAAATAAAATTAATTATACGGTCAATTTAATTATTTGTCAAATGTTAATACTTGAAAACGATTGCTAGTAATGCGTATTATTACCCATTTTTGTAAAAGCCCGGGTCATGGAAACACACTGTATGCGATTCACTTTAAGTGTGGTTTGTAAGTTTACAGTGACAGTTATTCTATGGAACTGAGACATTGCGATTCATTTGCGGTACTAAACTGAATCGCATTAGTAGGTCGTGGTAGCCCCCCAGAAATGAAGTTTCTAAGATACTTAACCATTCCCAAACTTCGAGCATATCTACATGACATTGCATAATGTAGGTATCGATGAAGTAATTATATTTCAATATACATCTACGACAATATTTTTTTCTTTCTAATTTTGTAACTCGGTCATCCATCAATCAGCTATGTTTAAAATTTCTGGTCGCGTTCAAAAATGACTACCTACTAGGTAGCCTCACTACTTTTGGAGGAGGATTGTTGGAGCGCATACCTTAAAGTCATGCCATGCGATTCACAAATTGTAGATAATACTTAGTACCGAGACTACTGTCTCGGTGAGAGTTGTTCAAGCACTTGTCGTAAGGGCCAAAATAAAAGACAGGTCTAACAATCTGAATCATAACTTCATTATGACATAGTTTTTCAGGGTTCCAAAAGGTTAACTCTAGAATACCAGACATGTAATTAGTTTATTAGCTTACCAATTACATATATTCAAATATTATCGAACCGGGTTACTTACGTATTTAAGTCGATGATTGATCAACATGTTTTGACCCATTAAGAGGGTCCTCGTCCGGAGCACCCTCGGCCAAAGCCCGACGCGTACTGCGGGCCTGCGCTCTGCTAGAACGGGTACTGGCCGCGTGCGGTGGTGGCGGGGGCGATGCAAGGAAAGATCTACCCCCAGTGTTACTTTTGTCATGCACACTTTAGGCAGTGGATTCGCCGGTTTCATAATATTTTAGTATGTTTGAGTCTCACGTTAGTTATAATTCTAAGCTTAACATGTAGTGTCAATTATTTTTATAATTATTTTGTTCAATAATCAGGGCTAGGTGGCTTATTTCAACCTGCTGTTTCAGAGTTCTGTGGCTCAGGGCGAGTATAATTTGAACGCGGATCATGTCGCGCTAGCGAGCAATCCGAGGGCGTCTTCTGACGGGATTTGCTTAAATATTTAGCTGCTATGTTGATCCGTTTGATTCCAAATGATATTCTACTATTATTATTGCCTTATCTCAGCTTATTTGCCTAACGGGTTTAGAATATTAAATAATTGCTAGGGAAACTGTTAGTCGAGTCAAATTACTCCTTTCATGGTACGTGTTACAATGCGTACGTACATACTTATTATATGTAAGTAAATTATACTTAATATCATAATGTATATAAATTGATCTTATGAAGGAACTAAATAATATTATTCAGTTCATAAAAGCTACCTTCGCCTCAGTTAGGAACATTGCTCGATGACTCCCTACGTGTGTCCGTTGCGCTACGCTTGGGCTGCGATGTATGTGAACCACATGTATGCATCTGCGGTTCCATGGTGGGTGCTGACGGGCACCACGCCTTGAGTTGCCGTCGTTGTTCCGGGAGGCACCCGCGTCACCACGCCCTTAATGATGCCATCCATAGGGCTCTCAGGTCGGCTGGCGTTCCATCTGTGCTCGAACCACAGGGTCTCAGCCGGTCGGACGGCAAGCAGCCCGATGGTCTGACGTTGGTGCCATGGGAGAGGGGGCGGTGTTTGGTGTGGGACGCTACATGTGTCAGCACTTTCGCGGCCTCCCACCTCAGTCGCACTACGCGCGCAGCTGGAGCGGCAGCCGAATTTCAGGCGGAGGTGAAGCGCCGGAAGTATGCTCCCTTAGAGCCGGGGTACATTTTCGTCCCTATGGCAGTGGAAACGGCGGGCTGTTGGGGGGCGGAGGCTAAGTGTTTATACACGAAATTGGACGTCGACTCAGGCAGAAAGGCGAAGACCCTCGCTCCGAGTCGTTTCTGGTGCAAAAGCTCTCTATTGTTATACAACGCGGCAACGCTGCTAGCGTTATGGGCACTTTTGCACCAGGAATGACATGAGGGGTAGGGGGAAACAATTAAAATGTATTTTTATTTTTTATTTATAATTATTATATACTTATGTTGTATTTAGAAGTCCTTCTGAGTTCTCTGTTCGATTTTGTAATTTAGTCTAATGTAATTTTTTTAGATGTATAGCACTTGTAAATACAAACAAATGTGTGGTGTTCATAAAATAATGCTATCAGTACTAGTAGTAATACCTTTTATGAAATACCTATGCACTGATATTGGACTTAATGCCTGATATACCTAGCTAAGCTACCCACTCTGAGCTTAGCTAGTAATAAATTATTTATGGCATCGGATG
>JALPQI010023419.1:0-18997 GCA_025490895.1 Thaumatotibia leucotreta
CTCTTCTTTTGTTCTAAAAAAATTAATATGTCCTTTTAAATCACATTGGGCAGGATGAGGTTAGAGAGGGTTAGTTAGGAAGTGATCTAGGGTTCCATTTTGTTGTCCATACACAGATTGTTAATACAGATTAAGTAAAGGTGCACGAAATACTAGAGGAGCACAATGTGATATGAATGTTACTTGTAAAGTATTACTCTGGCGCTCGAATTCCTTGGCTTTGGGCTTATGTACTTATTGTACTTACCGTTTAACTGGTGGTATTGTGTAGACGATTGTGTTATTGAAAATGTAAAGCTGGCTTACATGGGTGCAATCACCAATACCAATTACCATAAGATACATAAACATAACATACATGAACAGACCGTGAGTATGAGTATACTATTGTTTGAGATTTTTTTTATGGAGGGTTCTGTGCATGTAGACAACTGCCCCTATATAATAAGAATACTTAGTACAGTCAGCAGCAGATATTGCTTTGCGGATAAGGTATTCACAATGATCTTAACACACTCTTATAGTTAGCAATAAGGTCGTGCGAAGTTCATTTTGAACACCCTGCCCGCTTAGCAATATCTGCTGCTGACTGTAGGAGCCAAAGTAGCCAAACAGTTAAAAATATTTTAAACCGAAATATTTAGCCACTTTGACTGCTGCAAAGTATTTAACGTAGACTATAAAAAAAGTATATTTTCGCTTTAAAAACCTGAATAAAAGTACACACATGCCAATCACCTTAGGCGTTGGACCTTCGGTGCAGAATTATCAGTGGCTGGTGTTTATATACTTTAAATAGTTAACATTCTTACACTTTTCCATCGACAAAAAAAGGGATACGAGAAAAATAAGGACTCAGTTTTATAAATTATAACTTTAGCCATTATTATGGCACTATAGAGCTAATTGTTTTTATGGCAAACAAATTTTCATATTCTACTTCACAAGTAAGCTTTACATTTTCAACGGAACCTTAAATACGTAATAAGTTAATTAATAACAAAATAACTAATGTTTTACAATTATTTTATACATTTACTCATTTGTACTCGTTATTTTAACTTTTAACTCTTCCTCAGTATTGTTTGACACCATTCATCAGAAGAATCCAAAAAAAAAAAAACAAATATGGGACCGTTCAAGTATTACGTGGCTGATTTTCTATAACATTTGTCGTCTTTGACACATATCGTGAAACATATTCGCAGATATATTTTTACGTTAATACTAATAAATATCAATAATTTTAACTGAAAATGTATGTGAACTCAAGGTTTAACGTTTTAAGTTGGTAATAAAACCAGGATTGTGTTCTAAAAGTGCGTTATTAAGGCATAATGCAGGTTTTTAGGTTTTTTTTTTTTTGTTTTCTGCTGACGAATGGTATACAGATCTCTATAACTATAATATTTTATTTATAATGTACATGTAAGTGAATCTTTTAATAAAACCGAATGCACACATACAAGGAGTTGTCATTAACATAACCACATCCAAACTCACTAACAAGTATTATGACCATTTTATATATTATTTTACAAGTAACAGGTAAACTGGTCGTAAAGCCAAACTCAAAAACGAATTCGATCCAAAGTTTGTACATATCAAATTACAAGCATATTTGTATGTGTAGGTACAGATATTTCTAATAATAAACTCAATAACAAATTTAATACTCTGCTGCTTATATGTGTGCATTAATTTTCGAACTGTTAAGCGAACGTCAATTTTTTATACTAATTTTCACATTAGACCTCATGTACGGTTGGCTAAAGAAATCTGCCCCAGCCAACCACCATGACATGCTTTTGTCTCGTTCACGTTGGCTACAGTTTATCTTTTGTCTCGCAATGTATAAGTACCTACACGGGTACTAGGTACTACTTAATAAGGACTTGGCTCTACCTATCGGTCCAATCGTAGTAGTAGTACGCTAAGAAATAGTCACTTATTGATTTTTGAAGCCCAAAACTCTTGCATTGGACCTGCTTTTTTTTAAATTTGTGGCCTTTTTATTTGAAGGCTGGAGTACATTATTTACCAGTCACTATGGCCGATATGGGACAATTTAAGGGACACAACTATGTGATAGAGCGAGATCGTGAGATTGTTTTGCACCTCTTATGTATAACGCCATCCCTTAGATTGGCCTACATTGTTATTAAATAAATGGGACGTGTAAAAATGGATCCAATAAATAATATAATACAGGTAGCTTAAACAGCACGAAATAAACGCTGATATTGTAATTAATACAACGCTAAGTGTAATCACACTAAATGTTTAGCATAACTATGCACCTGACAGAAGAGTATAAATTTAAAGCTAAATTATATAACATTTTTAGAACACATAAAGCTGGCGCCATCTAGTGTTATATTCAGAAGTATCCCTAATAGCCACTAAGGAGCTATGTAATTTAGTTGAGATATGTTTGAACAATATAATAACGTTTAGATATTTGTGCCTCGGAAATATGCTCCGAAAAGTCCGAAATTCAGCCGAAGATATTTACCTGAAACATGGAACGACAATAAATACATTAAATTGCTAAACGTACTTAAAAATATATTGATATAACCTTTTGGACGCCAACGACTGATATATTGGCACCGCAAATTCAACGCCAAAGACCAATATATGAGTCTTGGTCCACAGAGCAATATAGACCTACACGCATGTGCGTAAAATTCAATTTCAATTTTGACATTTTGTTGACGGCGTGTGAGTGACAGTTTTTGTATTTGACGTGGCGTCAAAAAAACTTTCACGATTATAACTCATATTTTAACGACAAACGGGTCTTAATCGTGTAAACTTACGTTTAATTTTATCCTGACGTTTCAGTCTGCCTGCGACCACAGGTATAATGTCATGCCCGAAACGTGAGGATAAAATTAAACGTAAGTTTACGGGATTCAAAGTTTTCGTTCGTCTGAGCACCACGGAGACCCTGTGCTCGACAGTGAAAGCCACAAATATATGCTGTTTCGGAAGAGCGATATATTTGCAATGTTTCGCTGTTGCGGCCACTCCAGCCGCGCCGCGCTGACTGCGCGCTTGATGAAACTAAGTGAATTGAAACAATTGTTCAAAAGTAATTTAAATATCGTCTAAATTTACATAGGTCCTTTAGAAGCCACTGTCAAAAATATTGTTACATAGATTGCCTATTTCGTTAGTCATTCTCATGTCCCAAATCTTCCTTTAATCA
The DNA here is from genome assembly GCA_025490895.1 of Thaumatotibia leucotreta. NCBI lineage: Eukaryota > Metazoa > Arthropoda > Insecta > Lepidoptera > Tortricidae > Thaumatotibia > Thaumatotibia leucotreta. Next base: position 3,215 of record JALPQI010023419.1, read on the forward strand.
GACTGAGTAATTATATTAAGTCAGGTGAACGTTGCCTTGTCTAAGTGAAACAAAAACACTTTCCCACTTTTATTCATACAGTTAGTAAAAGATGGAATATCTATCTCGCGGCGACATAGGTACTGACAAACTAATCATGTGCTAAGCATACTGGGGCCTATTTCTCGAAAGCTTGTAACTTGTAATACAAGCGGAAGTCCAAGGACTTTAGCTTGTATTACAAGTTACAAGCTTTCGAGAAATAGGCCCCTGGTCAAACAATACTTATCGGCTAAGTTAGGAGACGTTTATAAATAAAAAGGAAAGGTATGTTTCACTCATTCAAACTGACTTAGCCTGCATATTTGTAATACATATAGGAAACACGTTTATAGGAAATTCGATGGTTCCTATGTTTACTGCTATATCTATAATCTGCTTTTTAGTAACTGAAGTTTCACCAGAAATATGTTCAAAGTTTAATAAGAAATTCGCTAGTGAAATTATAGGTAAATGGATAAACGACCGCAAATAATATACCTATACTGTCTCGCGCCAGTTGGCCTACAGGTGCGTTTAAACCAAAAGAGCATTCGCTGTTCTAGCGCCCGTTCTACGAAATCAACCAATCACGTTTTGTGTACCGATCGAATTTTGTAGAGTGGGAGGTTAGAACAGCAAATGCTCTTTTAGTTTGAACGCACCTTACCGCGAACTCCGAAGTTCGCAAATTTCGGGGATTTGTCTCCGTCACTCCAATGACGCCCTCGTAGGAGTAATAAAGACAAAGTAATCGAAATTTACCCACGATTTTCGAAATTCCCCTTACCACCCGTTTGTTTAACGCGGACTTTTTAACTTCTATTCTATTAACATACGGAAATATTGCTCATATTGTGTTGGGAAATTTACCATTAAATAAATAAAATAAATAAATATCTTGGGACATCTTACACAAATCGACCTAGTCCCACGGTAAACTGAATTAAGGCTTGTGATGTGGGTACCAGGCGACGATATACATAATAGCTAGATACATATAGATACTTAAATACATAGAAAGCCATGACCAAGGAACAAATATTTGTGATAAATAAATACACAAATAATGCCTTCACCGGGATTCGAACCCGGAACCTCCAACTTCGTAGGCAGGGTCACTACCAACTTGACTACGGAGGCTGACAAGTAACGACACATTTTTTAACCGACTTCAAAAAGGAGGTGGTTTACAATTCGACGAAATCTTTTGTTACATATTACTGGTGAAACCTTACAATGTAAGTTTAATTTGTACTAATTTTAATGTACCAGTGAGATTGTAACATATACTTAAGTAATGTTAGCTGGCACTGTGCTAGTGCAGGACACCACAATGTTAGCCTTACACCCGGTATGGAACAAAGATAATTATACAATTAAAACAACCATTGTCTTTTCTGTTCAATCCTTACCTTTTTTGGTTGTCGGTGATCGGCGGGGCCTAGTCCCTAGGGCTCGTTAAAAAATGATCCTAAATTGCTATAATAGTACATTTTTTTCGGCGAGGGTGAAAGTTGGAGCCCGAGTGAAACGAGGGCGACAATCACCCGAGTTAAAAAAGTTTTTGCACGTGTAAGGGACGATTGTTTCATTAAAAGTGCATCAAAAAGAGAAATTACGTTTTTACGCACTAGTTAGGAAAAATATGTGCGTTGAAGAGGGGATGACTTTGATTTTGCTATAATGCCAGGTTTTTATTGAAGTAAATATTTTCGGAAAAAACTAAACTTTGTGATCTAACTTTTTTGATCTGTGTCGTTAAATATGTAAAAATTAAGATTATTAGGCTTATAGAATACCTACTTTGAATGAAAACTATTTCGAACATAATCGGCTCAGCCGTTTTCGAGCATGGCCCGACATGCTCTTGGCGTAGCTATTGTTGAGTAATCACGTGATGTCTTTCCGGACCCCTCCCATCGTGATCACTCGTGATATTTGACCCGCCCCTCCTTTCAAATCGATCACATGATATCTGAACGAGCGCCTACAAGTGAATTTATAGCGACAGTATGTAGCGTCTGCTTTAGTTTAGGTACTGTGTGAGGATTATCATTACAAAAACCTTTCATCTGTGTTTGGTAAGGCTTTGTACAATAGGTATTGTACTCAGATCAATTCATAATTTGAATTCTAAATCCTTTGTATTTATTCTTAGCAACCACAGACAAGGGAATATACAGGGTCGCGTTTTATAAAGTTACAATTTACAATTTCGCTGTTTGCCTCTCTTTCTAGCCAATATGTGCGTGCGTTAGAGAGGCAAACAGCGAAATTGTAACTATATAAAACGCGACCCTGGTTGCTCGCGAGGAAACCGCAAGATTTTAACGATGCATTCTAGACATCAAAATAAACAAAAAATATTATGAGACCTAATGTCAAATTCTACAAAAAAATTGTTCTTTTTTTTGACTTTTTGAATACTTTTTAACATTTCCAATACTTTTTATCATAACAACAATTTGTGACAATGTTTTTTTTTAGGAACAGGTTTTTTCGTCAAGTCTATTCTTATTTTTTGATTGTCAGGCAAACGGTGTGGTAATATTAGAACACATTGTGGTAGCATTGTAATCAAAAATAAATTTTATGACGAGTTACGTCGAAAAACTTTTTTCGAAAAAAGGTTCATTATCTCTGGAACCAAGCCGAATCCAGGAAATTTTATATTACATTAAATACTCTAAATATGCTCAGGAATTCAGCATTAAAATCTTTCGGTTTCCTCGCGAGCACCCGGTAGATCTTCCTCAGGTACCCACGCACCACTAGGGGTCTCTATAAGTAGGTATTTTCTCCGAAATACATTTATTCGCCAGCAAAACTTAGATACCAATTAGAGTCTTAGGTTTATTGTGTCAGAATAATAGGTTGCTACCTAAATTTAATTTTTCTCGTTAATTTTCCCTCTAGCCACATTTTATAAAAGAAATATTAGGAAGGGAATTTGAATAACCCAAGCTTTGAAAAGGATCAGTGTATCATTGACACATAAATACCTATCATCATCATAAAATTCATAAAGGTGAGTGTAACGAAAAATATGTATACAAATCATCAGTTGAAAGTAAATAAATGTAAACAAACCTGCAAACTTCATAATCACGTACTTTCAAAACACAATCTTGGTTTTATCACCAACGTAAAACCTTTGAGTTCACATAAGTTTTTAGTTAAAATTATTTATTTTTATTAATATTAACGTAAAAATGCTTGCCGTGTGGTGACGGCAGTAAGAATACATTTGTCACCACCCCAACTTCTCCTGCGGGTGTCGTGAGAGTCGACTAAGGGATTGAAGTGTCACTGACCATTCTACAAGAGTGATGATGGGCAGCATCGTCATCGTAGTGGACACATTGCGATCGTCAATCCGCTTGCCCAGCGTGGATATTATGGGCATTTACCTCCTAATGCGTCTATACGCATAGTTAATAGGAGAGGCCTACGTCCAGCAGTGATGATGATGATGATGATGATGATGAATACATAAAACCAGCAGTAATCCAAGTTGGTTCATTCATAAAATAGGGTGTTTGTTTACAAATATTTTGAATTATTTGTAGACTCCCTACTGTCTTCAGTGCCCCCCCCGGCTGGGCCGCAAGCGCTCGTTCACGCACACGGAGGGGCAGCACCTCGCACACGGTGCCAAGCGCAGCCGCCTACGTCCAGCAGTGGACTAACATAGGCTGATGATAATGATGAACGATTATATGTCAAAGACGTCAAAGCTATGAAAAATCAACCATGTTTGTTTACTTTTTTATATTCTACTGACTAATAGTATATATTCTTATACTTACTAAGTATAATTCATCAATGGGTGCTAACGTGTATTTCATTTGTTGCAGCGATGTGGGTGCCGAACCTGCCCGTGACGGTGCTCAGCGCGGTGGCCGCCACCGCTGGCGCCGTCTGCCTGTTCAAGTAAGCTTTCTAAGGCCGTGGGTTTTCTCGCCGGCGAATGTTAGAGGGTGGTTTCTCTGACACGTCGTTGGTTATCCGCTGCCGGCGACGTTTCAGAGAAACCACCCTCAAACATTCGCGAACAAAACATTCGAACGTCGTCGGTGGCGGACACGCGTCGGTCGCCGGTCGCCGGCCAGAAAACCTACGGCCTTCGCTTAATTGACGTCTTTGACAGATATCGTGAAACACGTTCGCTGATATATTATTAAGTGAATAGGTACTAATTGAAGGGTCCTCGGAAAAAAACATGTCCAGTACTTTAAAAAATCAGAACAAACTCACATCTTATTTTGTTAAAAGTAAGGTGGTTTCTTCTTCTGGTCTTCTGTAATTTGAATTTGACTAGACATGTTCTTTCCGTGGAGCTTTCAATTGTGTTCTAAAAGTGCGTGATTATGGAATAAAACACGTTTTTAGTACAGATGGTGCCTTTTTTAGGCTCTAGTGCTAGAAGTGGGTCATTTTACGTCAGGTCCAAAACTTCGGAGGGCCATCTGTAGGTACTAAAAACGTCGTACGAGACACGTACGACGTTTTTAGTTGTACCTCCCTCTTGGTCGTGTTTTAAAACATCGCCACTCGTTTCGAATTTCATGTTTTTCGCACTTGTGTCGTAATGTACTATTTTAGGTTTGCTAACATTTTTTTCAGATTCTACTTTCGAATGGTATACCGATTTATTTGGCTTAGCCCGGTATGTACTTGTGGTTATGTCTGTCTGTACTGTCCATACTTACAACACAACATTTTGCAGAGACCGCCACAGTGGTCCTGCCTTCAACAAGGAAGTGCGAGCGGAGAATAAGACAGTTATAGTGACCGGCGCCAACAGCGGCATTGGGGAGGCCACAGTTTGGGAGTTCGCCAGGAGAGGAGCCAAAGTGAGTTTTTAGGGCTCCGTGTCAACTCAAAAACGTACAAAAGTAACCTTTAAGGTCTTTGCACACTATATCAACTTCACACCCACTCGACTCAAGTCTATTTTTTTAAATTTAAGCTCTGTGTCATACATATGTTCAAGGTTTAATTTCAAAAAATGATATTAAATTAGTGTACGACGAGTGGCCTACGCATCGTACACTAAAAGTCAACCCCGACTCGTTTGTCACGCAACGACCGCACGTTGTCCACGCGGCGCCTAAGCGTTTGCCACTCACGTGTATCGAGTAACCATTGACATTGCCCACTCGTTGACACCGCGTTAACCACTAGTTACCATTGGGTGGATCAACTAGTTGACTACTCATCGTGAGTGTGAGTAGAGTTGCTGCCGCGTTGGCGTGGAGTTGTTATAGTGTGCGAAGACCTTTATGGTGACACTAGGTATCCGTCTGTCTGTTCCATTATTCTAAATGACACAACTAGGTACTGGTGTATGTTAGTCAAAGACAAAATAAGGTGTAAGTATATAAAAATGTTCTAAAATATGTCCCAGTGCACTTTAATTCTGTGTAAGGACCTCGTAACATATTTATAAGAGGATTCTTTCGATACATACTTTTGCACTTGACTGTAGGTATATCTTACGAGTACACCAAAAGATAGCGTATAATCTGGAGTATTTGTAACTACTCATAACTCCAAATCGACAAAATGGGAGGTTTTCCCAAAAGCAGTCGCATTTAGTCACTAAGCTCTCCGAAATATATCGCGCGTTGTGACTAAATACACGGTAGTTTAACCGTTTAATTATATGTATATCTATATATTATCCAGGTATTCATGGCATGTCGCGACATGGAGAAGTGCGAGACAACACGAAGGGAGATAGTCCTAGAGTCAGGGAATAAGTACGTGTACTGCCGGCCGTGCGATCTCGCCTCCCTCGCTTCCATCGCAGAGTTCGTGAAAAGGTGGGTTTGTCTCATATATATACAAGTTATTACAAAAATTATAATACAATAAAACATGAATCTATTAACGATTTTGAACTACTTTTACTATCGGACCAAATATGAACAATCAAGAAATAAATCGACGCTTCCATACATTTTGGTCAACCTATCTTAGCCCATTTCTATGGAACAACAGTGGAAGTGTCGTTTTTTTTAGAGTTCCGTAGCCAAAATGGCAAAAACGGAACCCTTATAGATTCGTCATGACCGTCTGTCCGTCTGTCACAGCCGATTTACTCGGAAACTATAAATGCTACAGTAACGAAATTTGGTAAGGATATGTGTTGTATGAACCGCTACAGGATTATGATACTAAATTGTAAAAAAAAAACCATTGGGGTGGGGGCCCTCCATACATGTAACTGAGGGATAGAATTTTTTTTTTAGTTGTACATAAGCGTGTGGGGTATTAATAGAAAGGTCTTTGAATATGATATGAAGGTTTATACATCACATTTTTATTTAAGGAAATCGTTTTTGAGATATCAGCTCTCAAAGTCTGAAAAATGTGTCCCCCCCTCTATTTTTTAAACTACGCGATACAAAATTCTGAAAAAAATATATGTTATGCACATTAATAAACTCTATCAATGATTTTTGGTTTAATTAAATTATCTCCTATAGTTTTTAAGGTAGGTTGATTTAACTGTATTTTTTAAATAATAAATTGATAATGGTACGGAACCCTTTGCGCGCGAGTCCGACTCGCACTTGGCCGGTTTTTCTTGAGTTTTAATTTTTGGTCCCATAGTAAAAAATGTTCAAAATCATTAACAGATTCATGTTTTATTATCTTGTATCACTATTTTTGTAACAACCATGTATAGAAAACAATACTAATACGTCTAGTCTGGCAAGTAAGTTTTGCTAATTTTTGTTTACCATGACATTGGTGAACAAGAATACGGCCCTGGCCCTCCTGTTGATAACCAATTACCTTAGCTTATACATTTGATGACTTACCCCAGACTATAAAGCCATATCTAGGAATTTATATAATATATCCCTAATACATGGAGCTGGCAAGCAATGGATAGCGCTTCCCTAAGATGGAATAAAGGACTGAGTTGGAGAAAGCCTTCATCCAAAGGGTATATTATCTATAAATACTAGTAATGACTAAGGGCTTGTGCATAAATCACGCGAGGTCCTATAAGGGGGACTGTCAGGGGGAGGCGGTCCAAAAAAAAAATCACGAAAGATCACGTCAGTTCTGGTACAAGGAGACCTCACGTATATTTTTCTACGATGACCAAACTAAGAAATATTGTAAATTTTGCGGCGAGCGAACGTTAAAAGTTGAATGAGAAAAATACTCGTGAGACTGCAAGGGGGCGTTAGGCACTGGTCTCACCGCGAGCTACTAAGCTATGAACTATGGGCTATAAACACGAACAAAAGATACGCACTCCCGTGTTAATAAAAGAGACACGGTGATACTCGCCCGGCGGTGATAGCTAATTGCTGGGCGAGTATCGCCGTGTCTCTTTTATTTACACGGGTGTGCGTATCTTTTGTTCGTGTTTATAGCCGATAGTTCATAGCTTAGTAGCTCGCGGTGAGACCAGTGCCTTAGCCAAGAAACTCACCAAACATCACCAGGGGGAGGAGGTGTCAAAAAGTAGCATGAGCCCTAATATTAATTATTAAACCGGCTTATTTATTGTACTTAATAGTTACATTGTCATATCTAAATTATTTCGGCGTTTCATTAATAAAACATCATCCTAAAAAAAGTTAATCGTCTATCATTAATTCTTCTTCATCACCTTGGAGCCAACATTCCAGGCATAACATAATGGTTCCAGGTTTAAAGAGGAAGAGCCTCATCTACACATTTTGGTGAACAACGCAGGTGTGATGGAACCCCCACAGGGTGTCACCGCAGACGGCTTTGAGACACAGCTGGGTGTCAACCACTTAGGACACTTCTTACTGACCAACCTCCTGCTAGACACACTAAAGGTATGTAGGGCATCTACTCTTGCTATTGAATAATGCAAGCATGATGGAGCCCCACAGGGTGTCACCGCAGACGGCTTTGAGACACAGCTGGGTGTCAACCACTTAGGACACTTCTTACTAACCAACCTGCTACTGGACACACTAAAGGTATGTAGGGCATCTACTCTTGCTTGAACAATGCAAGCATGAAGGAGCCCCACAGTATGTCACCGCAGACGGCTTTGAGACACAACTGGGTGTCAACCACTTAGGACACTTCTTACTAACCAACCTACTACTGGACACACTCAAGGTATGTAGGGCATCTACTCTTGCTATTGAACAATGCAAGCATGATGGAGCCCCACAGGGTGTCACCGCAGACGGCTTTGAGACACAGCTGGGTGTCAACCACTTAGGACACTTCTTACTGACCAATCTACTACTGGACACACTCAAGGTATGTAGGGCATCTACTCTTGCTATTGAATAATGCAAGCATGATGGAGCCCCGCAGGGTGTCACCGCAGACGGCTTTGAGACACAGCTGGGTGTCAACCACTTAGGACACTTCTTACTAACCAACCTACTACTGGACACACTCAAGGTATGTAGGGCATCTACTCTTTTTTTAGCATGATGGAGCCCCACAGGGCGTCACCACAGATAGCTTTAACCTTTTGACCCCTAATGTCGAAGAAATATGCTGAGCTCCAAAAGCCACACGTACTAGATTATTTTAGCAAAATTGAACTTTACGGCGTCCCGCGTAAGTTCCTACTGCATTGGCGTAGCTGTGGGCCAGTGCCGTCATTAGCGTCGTAGTCACGATTTTCCGTTGTCGTCTATGGCCGACTGTGGCGATCAAAGGGTTAAGACCCAATTTTTTATTATTGTAAAGCTTCTGTAGGCTTATGATGGTACCGCGTCTAATCATTTGCCGTCACGTTCTAACAAGTATGCAAGTGCAAAATCTGGGTGCTTAGCCAAGTTGCCAAGCGCTAGCGCCGCTTAGTAGCGTATCGTAGTTTTCCCTCTCTATCACTCTTTCATATTAGTGCGACAAAGAGAGTTAGCTGCCTTCCGTTTACGATTGACGATTAAGCGTTAGCGATTGGCAACTTGGCTAAGCATCCTGATCTTTTAGCTTAATTACGGGCATAAATTGTTCTGCTCACCTCACACGTATAATGTATAGTCTTACAACTTCATCCTTCCTCAGTTCAGTCCACTGCTGAACATAGGCCTCCCCTATTCATTATATGCATGGACTTGGACGCAATAGGATGTTGCCCATAATCGCCACTCTGGGCAAGTTTGTTTATCGAAGATTCATTCAATCTTCTATAAACGAATATTGAAACAAATATACGTCTTGAACCAAATAAGCAGAATATTAAGAAAAAAATAAAGATGTATTCATTAAATAGCCGGCCATAGTAACTCGTCCTAACTTTAAGTTTAATGTGTCTATGTTCTTATTTACTTTTATCCTGCAAACAAACTGTTAAACAGTTTTGCAGGGCCTGTGGTAATTTTAATATTTGTCGACTGTTTTAATAATTCAATAAATAAATAATAATAATATTGAATTATGTTATAAAACTATTATTTGAAAAAAGAAAGTCCCGCTGAGTTTCTTGCCGGATTCTTCTCAGGCAGTGGTGTAGGGTTAGAACCGGAGGTCGTTTTTTTTTCTCTCATTCGCTATTTAGTTTAACGATTCAAAAGCGCTCGTTGCTGGGCCTAATTGAATAAAGAATATTTTGACTTTGACTTTGAGTGACACTTTTAATTTTCAATCTTATTTTAAATATAAATCGCAGGCCTCAGCACCCAGCCGCGTGATAGTCGTATCCAGCAGCGCGCACCACAAGGGCCACATCAACAAGGAGGACCTCAACTTCGCCCGCAAGTACGACGCGGCCGCCGCCTACAGCCAGAGCAAGCTCGCCAACGTACTGTTCGCGAGAGAACTGGCTAAGAGGACCTTAGGTAACAACAATAAACATATTAAGGTCCGACCGAGATCTCGGTCTCGGTCTCGGCATTCTCGGCCAAAAATCGGGCCGAGATATCCCTCTCGGCTCTCGGCCGAAAATGGCCGGGACTCTCGGCCGTGGCCGAGATTCGTAATGAGCTGTAATTGGCGAGCTTGACGCTATCTCGCGAACTCACTGCGATTTTATTGGTGTCATATTGACATGAACTGACTTCAATTTCACTTTAAAATGAACGGAAGGAATAATTTAGAGTAAGCGACCCCTATCATACTACCGATAGAAATACCTAAAATTCGAAAACCGGTTTTTGGGGTACCCACATAAAAATAATCAAAAATGAAAATATCCATAAAAAAATTGCTGTATTTAGTTTGACGTTGGACTTACTATAGGTATTTGCTAGGGTTTTTTTATGTAATTTATACGTTTTTTATTCTTTCTACCAAGTCTCGGTCTCGGCTGAGACTAAAATATGGGTCTCGGTCGGACCTTACTAGATATCACATCATAAAAACTGCCTATCTCAGTCCACTGCTGGACGTAGACCTAGAAATACAAGGTAAGCATTAGTACCCAGCCGCGTGATAGTCGTATCCAGCAGCGCGCACTACAAGGGCAAATTAAAGGGAAGCTTATTTAGGTCAAAAATAATCAATTTGTCTAAGAAACTAGTACCTTAACTCTTACTGTTATTGAGTTATTTAAAAAATAAGTTTAATGACTGAACAAGTGTATTGCAACCTTTATTACATCCTATTGAAACTTATTTTGACATGTGCCGTCACTGCCGTCAGTCACCTGAGATCTTATTCTTAAGGTTACATATCTCACACTTGCTATTTCAATTATTATGTATGAAAAAGAAACATTTTTTTTACGAATTAAACAAAAGCCGATATACTAGGCAACTTCTATTAATGTCCCAAATAACCTGTCCTATTTAACGGAAATCAATAAAAACACGGTGTATACGGTAAGCATTAGTACCCAGCTGCGTGATAGTGGTATCCAGCAGCGCGCACTACAAGGGCCACATCAACAAGGAGGACCTCAACTTCGCCCGCAAGTACGACGCGGCCGCCGCCTACAGCCAGAGCAAGCTCGCCAACGTGCTGTTCGCGAGAGAACTGGCTAAGAGGACCTTAGGTAACAACACTGATTGAATATACTTTTCATCACACTTGCTGCCTAAGCGCGCCATTGCTTGCGCGCGCAGCGGGAGTAATAGAAAAGAGAAATTCCCTATGGAGTAATAGAAATGTCAGTACGTCATTTAATAATATTATGTCTTAAAACTTATTTTTTAGTACAGATGGTGCCCTTTTTAGGCTCTAGTGCGAGAAGTGGGTCATTTTACGTCAGGTCCAAAACTTCGGAGGGCCATCTGCACTAAAAAACGTCGTACGAGACACGTGCAAAAACGAAATTCGTAACTCGTGTCGATTTAAAACATCGCCACTCGTTTCGAATTTCATGTTTTTCGCACTTGTGTCGTAATGTACTATTTCATCACACTTTCTGTCTAAGCGCGCCATTGCTTGCGCGCGTAGCGGGAGTAATACAAAAGTGAAATTCCCTAGGGAGTAATAGAAATGTCAGAACGTCATTTAATAATATTTTGTTTTAAAACTATTTTTTGTCGGCAAATGTGATGAAAAACATTGCATGCATCACGGTCGGTAAGCGGAATACTAACTCCAGTCATTAAAATCCCTCCACCTACGGTGTCGGGCTTCTAACACTCTCGTTAATAATTCCGTACTTACCTCCCTTGATGCACAATGTACTAACGATACTCCTCCTGGAGTATGTGTGGCTGCTCCCGCGTTTCCGCTACTGCAGCTGTGGCCAGGCGCGGATCTACGACTTCTATCAGGGGGTATTGACTTATGATATATTAGTTGTTATGCTTGAAACAGAATCTAGACATACCTAAGCAATGTTAGGGCAGGGGGGGGGGGGGGGGCAAGTGCCCTCAAATGCCCACAACAGTTATTTATTTATTTTAAAATCAGTCCCCACCAATCATCTACAAGAATATTTCTGGCATGATCACTGGCAAGTCAAATCAGCATCTATTTTCGTACTGTCAAAACGATCACCACTATGGAATTTTATGAAAATACTCAAAAGTGACGTCACGTTTGAGTACTGCCAAATGACCTACTCTTTTAAGTTCTTTTCAATTTATTAAATAGAAGTTCTGTACAAAAATTACTGCAATCTACATCTTAGTAATAATGTCTTCGTGTATTATGTCGTGCATAATGTTAAATAATTTATTTTAACTACAGTCATCATCCCTATTCCAGATACCAACATAACAGTAGCAGCAGTAGACCCCGGACTAAGCGACACGGACCTCTCGCGCCATCTAGCGGTGTCGAAGAGCGTCACTCGCTTCGTGATCTACCCGCTGTTCTGGCCACTCATGAAGCATCCCAAAATGGCCGCGCAGACCGTCATACATGCTGCGCTCGATCCTGACGTGGCCAAGACTACGGGAGAGTATTTCGTGTGAGTCACTAATAACTTTATGAAAGGTAGTTTTTTGAATACAAGATTCCCAATTACGATGAAAGACTCTTTGAAAAAAGTCTAATAGCCCGGCCACGACATTGTCTAAGGCGACCAGCGGCGAGTGAAGCCATGAGTTGGAGCGGGATGCCGATATGGGTACGAGAGGGAGCACCATACGTTTTCGCCTTAGACCGATGTCGTGGCCGCGGCGTTATCTCTCTGAAATCAAGCCGATTCCAGGATGCTTAGCCAAGTTGCCAATCGCTAACGCTTAGTAACGTGTCCTAGTTTTCCCTCTCTGTCACTCATTAATATTAGTGCGACAAAGACAGCTAGCTGCCTTTCGTTTACGATTGACGACTAAGCGCTAGCAATTGGCAACTTGTCTAAGCACCCAGGTAATAAGAAATAGTGTCAGGGAGAAATGATATGGCCACTATACATATAATAGCGCACTATACCTAGTTAGCCTTTTTTAATAAAGGAAACAAGTTTTTATCAAATCTTCAATTTTTGTACCTACAAGCTTTTATCGCCAACGTATATTTATCGTTTCATCTATTACCTCTCCATGAAGACGAGTGTAATGAGACGAATGAGCCAAACGTTGAAAGGATTCTGTGTTGTGGTATTTGGATTGTAATCAAAAATCAATCAAACAATAGTTATTATGTTTCCAATAGCAACACACCTACAAAAACAACTGATCAAGACCTATGCCTTATATGGCTGTGAAACCTGGACTCTCACTCAATTAGACCGCGAAAAATTAGAAGCATTTGAAAGGTGGTGCTGGAGGCGTATGAAAAGTATTAGCTGGACAGAAAAAAAAACAAACGAGGAAGTGCTTAATTTAGTCCAAGAAAAAAGAGCTATCTTAGCAACAACAGAAAACCGAAGAGGGAGAATGTTTGGCCACCTTGTACGACATGACAATTTCATCACAAATCTAATAGAAGGGCAGATAGAAGCAAGGAGGGGAAGGGGAAGGCCGCGAAGGGCGTATGTAGACCAACTGAAGGAAAAGGCGCAGGTCAGGTCGTACAAGGAGGTAAAGGAATTGACGGACAACAGAGAGAGATGGCGATTACTCCACCGACAAGGGCACAGCCCTTAAATAAGATGATGATGATGATCCAATAAGTCAAAATTTTGCTATATAAGGAGATAAATGGGCTCCATGGTGAAATAAATATTAAGTGTGGAGTTGTAAAAGGTCTCCACGGTCAAAGAAATTAGATGCTAAGAATAATAAATAAAATTAATAATTTTGGAGGTGTGAATGGAAGGTGTGATGAAAGTTAAGATTCTATTGAAGCGAAGTGGCACACTGGGCCTATATTGTAACGGTAGTTTTATAATTGTTGTGTAGGTATTAATTTATGTACTATCGACATAATTGAATCCTGACCCACAATAGGACCTTGCAGCGACCATATAAAACATGGACGTCTAACGCCAGCTCAAAAATGCCCCCAAAACCAATTGTTCAATTGTGCCAAGATGGGCAGGACATAGCGCTTTTCGTGACACCGCGCATATTACGGCGCAACATCTTTGACAAATGTTTATTGAAGGTAGCCAATCAAAACTTTGATGGATCAATCACAGCTATTTTTAAATGGCGGTTTAAGTTTTTATTGGTTGACACTTGTCAACTAAAATTCAGGACCGTCTTTGAAAGGCAATTTGGTATGGCGCGCGGCTTCCATGTTTTATTTGTTCGTAGAACCTTGTCATAGTAACATTGAAAGTGAAATTCAGCAACTATCGTACAATTTGGAGGTGGGTCAGGATTTAATTTAGTCGATAGTACATTAAGTATGTTTCTTCTTTTTACAATTCCAGTGACATGAAGCCCACGGAGCCCTCAAAGGAGGCCCAGGACTACGAGCTGGCGGCGTGGCTGTGGCGCGTCAGTGAGAAGTGGACGCGTCTGTCCGAACATCGCGCGACACTCAAGACTGCCGCCGCGTAGACGGTTAGGGCTCTACGGACAAAACCGATTTATTGAGTCATTGGGGAGAACACGTCAACATGATAAATATAGTTGCAGATTTTTAAGAATTAACATTAATGTGAGTGAGTTTCGTAAAACGTCCCACTTTGTCGTTAGCCATAAAGCCGCTTTGTCAGTTTATTCATATGAAGATACTAGGAAATCTCGTCTTTATGGTAAGCGACAAAGTGGGACGTTTTACAAAAAACTAACACATGTGACAGTTTAGAAATGAGCCTTATATATATGTCGTTATGGATATAGGAGAAATTGTGTGTCTTACCTTCATATTAATAAGGATTAATCTATAACTGTCAATAGTTCATTCTTAGAAATCGGCAACCATAGCTAGTGTGGCGTCTATTTGGCAGATTGCGCTACGATTCTGGGATGAGTGAGGAGGGCATTTATGGACGAATCCGGGAATCCGCAATCTGAGTAACACACGCCACACTCGCATTTTCGGACTCGCCCCGCTTCGTGCACGGGTGGAGTGTCTTAAAGAAAGCTTACCACCTAAAACTTTTGTTGAATGAATATGAATTCAAAGTTTTTACAAAAGCGAAAATAAGTGTAATTTGCCAGAAACACTAACAATCAGTTTTAGTGATATGTTAGAGAACTATACATCAAGTTGTGACAATACACCACTGTATGCATTTAATTTAAATTAGATTAGAATAAAAAGTAGGTTTCAGTTATTGTTGTTGATTTTATTTCATAAAAAGAAATATTATAATATACGATTTGTTTTATTTATATTTCGTAGCTAAATTACATTTGGTTAATACAACAATACTATATTTTATAATTATAACTTACGTGAGAATGTGGGGGTCGTCATCCGAATTTTAATCGTGATTGTGGATGGTCAGTGCCACCTTGCACGCTTTGGTGCCGCCTGGTTGGTAAACGGTTTTAGGTATTGCATCAGTAGACAGTGTAGCCCTTGTTACCTAGTGACGTACTAAGTGTTGTGTGCAACCCGCTTTTCAAAGTGACTATGAGAGTAGTTCTTCTCTCCCTTCTACGCTCCCGTCAGCGCTGCCCGCGACCAGCACCCGCTCTAGCAGAGCACAAGCCCGCAGTATACACATCACGTCGGGCTTTGGTCGCGGGTACTCCATGATGAGGGTCCTCTAAATGAATCGAAACATGTCGAGCAATTATCAACTTAAGTTACGTGAATAACCCGCTAAATATTTAAACAGTATTACAGTCTGTTAAACCAACTGTCAGCAAAAAACGACTCTTAGTGCCTACACTTGGGCCCGTTTATGAGAACCTGTTAATTTGCAGTACAATTAGTGGAAGTCTCCTTTTAATAATACCAACAACTTACAACAATAGTTTTGCTAAAATTCGTAAGTGTTTCTAAATTCGCGCGATATTAAAATTTAATGATCTTGGAAAAGATACGGAAAAA